>LR994579.1:15613604-15764910 GCA_905187575.2 Celastrina argiolus
GCCAGCGCTGAAAGCCTTTCTTTTGACTTTCATGTTTGTATGAGCAGTGCCCCAACATCAAAATTTTTTTCGTACAATAATTTTTAAGAAGTACCTTTTTCAGCGCTGGTACTTTCTCTGTATACTCTACATAGGGGGCCCATACATTTAAAACTAGGTCCTGACGTTGTTGTGTCCATAATTATCGCGATTCAAGAACACAATGTTGTTGACGCATATTCTGTACGGGTGTACGGCGCGTATACAATATGTATGCTTAGATCCTACGTAGCAAAGTCTATATGATACAGCCTAAGCTAGGTCCAGATAGGATCTTTAATTCACTTCATATCGCACTTTTTGCTGGTTTATCATATAAATATTAAGCAATCCTGTATAGACACATACCCGACTAAAAGTACACTACAATATATTTATAGTTTTAACCACCAAAATCGTACTGTCATTTAGATTTTTCCAAATTCAAATGCCCCTTTCACACGACAGCGTAACGGCAGCGGCGCCATGTGTAAGGCTCTATATAACTCCCAGGAAAAGCCGTGGTGTCGTGTAAAACTACTTAACGGCTGATTTCAAAAACCTATGCATCTTTAATATTATGAATATAAATAAAGTGTGACCTAGATATCGTTAATTTCTCAAACACTTCTGAAGGTTTGTATGTAGAACTATATCCACATCTAAACTGTTACAAGACTAAGTAAAGTACCCTAGTACTTTACTTAGGCTCCAAATATTTAGCTACCCTAAAATTACTACAAAGTACATGAGTAGAGCTTACATAAACAGTGAAAAGGTTTTATAACGAAATATATTATGCGTACATAATATTACAAAATAATATGACTTTTAATAATATAACATAGATATTACTTGATTATGTAATCTAATGCTAAACTTTAATACCTAAAACCCCTACTAATAATAATATTTCCACTTTAGATTCTCTAATCCTTGTTGCTTTGTTTGATGCTTTGGAAACCCAACAAATGACAAAGTTCTGAATGCTGAAACGATATTAGATGATAATTAAAGGCCCTTAAGTAACATGCATTTTATGCAGTGCACCATGCATTAACAGTGACAGCCTGGAAATAGAAAGGGATTCCTTAATTTGAGAAATATAAAATAATAAAATATGCGTTTCAGTATTCAGACAAAAGACAGCAATGGATTAGATTAGATAACATTAGATTCTGCGTTCTTGATATTTGGTAGTAGTTGATAAGTAGAAAAAGTTTTATGTATTTGTACATAGAACTCCCATACGTTTTATATTAAGTAGCAAAATTTATTTCGTTACTTTTCCATAACCTTTTGACCCGCGACCGTGCCAAAAGGTAAGTCAAATAAGTCAAAACTATAATTTCCAATACAAAAGTAAGTCAAATTGAAGTCGAACAGGAAATAATATATCTTGGAGTATCACAAATCTTTCCAAGTTTTTATTAGTAGATAGGTAAGCTGGGTATAAGAAAGCGATATATGTTCGAGTAGGTAATGAGGGTGAGCTGAGCAAGTTGGCACACAACCAACTACGTGACTCAAAACTTGAATACCCCGGACTTTATTTCGTAACTACCCGCAATACATTTGAAAGCTATTAAAATGTACGTTCTGTATCGCTTTGTAATCGTTATCGAGCCATTTAAATCAGTTTTTAAACGTGAACCAATTTGTATTTAAAGTTTAAGTATTTCTTTAAATATAATATTAAAGACTAGCTATGCTCGCGACTTCGTTCGCGTGGTTGTCGGAAACACTATCACGATTATCTTTTGATTGCTCACGTTGGTTTCTGTTAGTATGATTATTAAAAAGGAACAATTCTTTCAGACATATTTTTTGAGTAACTTAAACCTTTTATGCAACGCGCGCAACGAAAGTCCTCAAATGCGAATAGTTTTCCCCATTTTTGCAATATTTCTCACTGATGCTTCGCTCCTATTGGTCGCATCGTAATGTTATATAGCCTAAAGCCATCCTCTATAAATGGAATATCCAACAAAAAAGATATTTTTAAACCGGACCAGTAGTTCTTAAGTTTAAGAAGCGCGTTTAAACAAACTCTTCCGCTTTATAATTTTAGTATACAATATACATATTTACGTTATGTTTAAAAGGGTCATCGAAAGGACTTTTACCGGATTTAACCTCGTAAATAGCGTTCCACTATCGTAAGATGCTTGCGGCTATCAGTAAAAGGGCGTAGTTAAAAAGATAGATGACATGATAAAAGTAATTGACAGTTTATTACGATTAGGCTGCGATTCCACTGACGCGGATAGGGGCGGAGAGGAGCTTAGCGGTACCAAAATTGACAAATCACCTATGCTCGTGCTGTTTCCGTTGAAGCAGAGCGGCATATTTTTTTCGTGCATAGTGATTGGTCAATTCGGGCACTGGAAGCTCCTCTCCGCCCCGCTCCGCTCCGCTCCTGCTGGAAACGCAGCCTTACACGCAACGCGGCTCCGACTGAGCTACTGAACAAGGATCTGTCTAGATTGCCGCAGTGCCGGTGTCAATCACCTCAGTTTCTGCGGCGCGTGTCGTCGCCAGTACTACGGCACGTATCTAAATGCGCTTAGAATCAGGGGCCTTACTTTCCCAACTGTTTCGATTTTGATTCAGATTAGATAGTGCCGCGTACTTCCCAATAAATTAACGTTTGTTTATTTTGATTCTCATTCGATTGATATGGTCGGGAGTACAAAAATTTACGATCTAACGATTTTTTTACCCTGGTTAGTAACAGTTGGTTGCAAACCACCAAATAAAATACTAGAAGCCGCTGAGATCGAACTGTTTCGATTTTCAATTGTGTCGGGAGTAAGCCTGCAGTTCACAGCGAAACGAGACAAGCCGCAGCATTAAACCGCGTTTAAAAATTGGAGTTTATTTACTACAACTGCAAACTACTGCAGTCACCAGCACTACGCTATCAAAATGAAACGTTCATCCTTGAATCGCTACCCTAAAAATGCAGCAACGCGCCTCGCTTCTACGTAAGCTGAAAAATAAGATGGCAAGAACACCCATAGATGGACCATAGTCGTAAAATACACAATTTGATCATGAATTGTCATTGTGACATTAGAATATTAGCGAACAAACACTGCTGAATATATTGTTTATCTTGCTATTGAATACGAAAACTTTTCGTCAAAACATTAATAAATACATAAGCGTACGTTCAATACATCATCGAACGTGAAATCAGCATTTATTTCATGGATACACACCGTGACCTTGACATGTGTAGTTCCTATGATAATCTAGTTCTTATGCCAGCACATTTGTATTCTTAATTTCAATAAACCCGACAACACACATTTTTGTGCCAAATAACACGCTCTCGTATATTACACAACAACACAAAGAATTTATTACTTTTATAGTCGCAATGAGTGATATTCTCGTGACTTCTTACGTTTTCATTATGAAAAAGTGGAACACGAGTGTTTGGTGATGCTGTGGAGATACAATAATGTTTATTGCCGATATTATTTTGGAGACCCCTGTGATTTAGTGGTTAGCGCGTCAAAGCCTCGTGGGTAAAAAAAATGATTTTTTTTTAAATTTTTTAATAAAACAAGCAAAATTATCAGCATATCGCGCGCACGCAGCCTTAAAATCACATATTATATTTTGGGCTTCAGAACAGCAACATCATATTTGTATAGAATAAAAAAGGGCCTTAAAAATATTTTTTTTTACAAAAATAAAAATAAGCAAAATTATTTTTTTTTGACAAAAAAATAATAAAAATGAGGAAAGGTAATGAGAGTATCTTAAAGTTATAGTGACTGTTCTTTTTACAGCCTGTATAATTGCGAAGCCATTGCAAATATTTGGAGAAAAATAGGGGAGGCTTTTGTCCAGCAGTGGGACACAATAGGCAGGAATAATAATAGTATGTGAAGAATCATAATTGAAGACATGAATGGATGAAGGTGATATGTAGGAAAATTATGATTTTGAGAAAATTGAGTTCAAACTGTCATTCAAACATTTCGGATACGTCGTAAAGTACATTAATGTGAATATCCGTCTCTATAATCAATGTAATTATTACGTTACGACGCATCCTAAAATGTTTAAGTGACAGTTTAAATTCAGTTTTCTGGGTAAAATATTTTTGTGACATATCGATTCATCGATTCATGTCTTCAATTATAGTTATTCACAGAATAATCATATTTCTCGATAGAAATTTTGATTATGGTCCAGAACAATCGTGTTTACAGAATTATCGGGAGATACGAACAGCTTAACATTTGTGGAATTGTTTCCGTTTAACATTTAATTTGAATGCTATTTGATGTCATAAATGGATTATGTTCGAATTTGAATTATGGTCACAATGATAAACGTAATTGTTTTAGTATTTTATGAACAATGAAACAGATATGTAACAAAAATATACAGTGGATAACATGTTTTGTTAGTAGCTTTGTCAATAAATCACTAAATTCCTTTGGGGATGTATTTTGCAAAGCGAAGCCGCAGCTATCTCGCTATATAGGTATACAAAAAACTAATCTAGAGAATTAAGAGAAATTACACAAAAGCCGGACTGGAGTCTGGCCATTGAATCTTTTCGAAACAAGCCTGCGCTATTCACTGAATAATCTTTTATGAGATGATGAATACATCGCTTACACGGGAGTAAAAAATATTTCTGTATGATGCGATGAAATTGTATTAGTCCGAAACCAATTCACCTAATTATTTTCAAGTACAATTTGCTGGATTACATTTATTTAATCATTTCCTTTTGATACTTTCAAAAACTTTTATATTTGTTGTGTATGTATATTATGAAATTCAGATCAATTGTATTTTGTATCATATAATATTATAGTCCCACTGGGTTAAAAGAGCAAAGGAAGAGATAGAGAAGGAAAAAGAGTGTGCTCTTGCGTATTGCCCACACACTCGGGAGCCATCAAATAACTAGCAGGCAATGTACCGGTCACCGTCACGATTTAAAAGTAGTCATACTTGAAATGCATATACTAGCTGACCCGTGCCCACTTCGTTAAGCATAGGTACAAACAGTTTGTGATTTCCATATTTTCTCACCGCTAAAACCTTCTCGGGATTCCCACGAATATTTCGAGACTAAAAATAGCCGAATCGCTTCAGCCGTTCTCGAGTTTTAGCGAGAGTAACAAACAGCACTTTATTTTTATATACTTGTATATGAGAAAGAAGAAGATTTAATTTAAACAAAAACGGATAGCCATTGCTACTCAACGAGGGAATGCTGTCAGTTTGCTAGGTACTTTGTCAGATATGGGATCTTTTACTATTTATTGGTACATCTATATATTTGTAGAAATTGTAATTTTAATGTTGTACATAAATTCATTTTTATTTATTAGTCTTCTGTTATCTTATATTGAGTAGCCTTAAATTTACCTAATGCAAATGAAAATTCTCTAAACATTATAAAATTATATTCATATAACTTATTATACAATCTCGGCGCTCATGTACATTAACTTCGCTAATTAGATTGTAATAACGGGGAAAGTTGCGTGTTATTACGAGATCAATTTAAGTGATGAGTTAATAGAGGTTCGCCTTTGTGAATGAAAACAACGCTACTTTGTATTAAAAACTTGGGTGTTTTACTTTGAAATTAACTTTGATCTACTGGTTTCAGAGATGCCTTTTTAGATTTTATTTTTTCCCGACTGCGCGACTAAAAGGAGAGGAATATTTTTACTGTGTGAAAAGTGTCTTAGTTGTATGTATGTTTATACGTTTGTAGGACATTTAGACAAACTGTATTATACGCTGTAAAGAAAAAGAAAACGATGGATTTTAATACTTAGTGCGTGTGATAAGCTGAAAATTGGAGTGCTTTGAAACCTTTTTTCTCAACGGTCTTATTGAAAAATCCCAAAAAGTATGTATCTAATAATTTTAATTATATTTACCAGAGGATAATCGTTTTACAAATTGATATATATATTTTGGATATAACTTAATACACTAAGCACATCTTTTATTAACGTAACAACCTTTTTTTTTTATTTTTTTTACATTCAGGGGGCTATAGTTTTTGCTAATTTTATCTTATTTTTTTTAAGTAAGTTTTTAAAGGATTTTTGCACGCTACGGTCGCAGCGAGATAAGGCTTACCATTTCTCGCCATACAAATATGCGTTTTAGGTCACTGGTGTTATACAAAGCCCCATGCTTACCATTGAGCCATATAATATGTCTTTTAATATAAATAATAATAATATAATGATATCTATGGACGCTTCACACCACGTCAATCTGGACCTGTACTAAGTATCCGAAGAACTTGTATATTTAACGGAAATATTTAAGATTTTTATTATATTATACACAAATTTAATACACATCCATGGCCCAGGAACATTGAAAATTTTGTTGTCCCCTCGGCGGGATTTGTACCCGCGACCTCTCGTTCGAGCACCAACGCGCTCAAACACTGCGCTACGGAGGTCGTCAAACGAATTAGTTCTTAACTAGGTTCTTTCAAAATATAACTAAAAACCTCCAATATTTTAACGTTCTTTTACTTTTGTCAAACGTAAATAGATATTTATGCCAAAACCCAATTTAATGGGAAGAGAAAGCCAAAGAACATTTCCGGGAAAGTCTTATTATCTGGAAAACATCGGATCGTAATTAGTCAGTATTAATGGAAAGTAATTTTATTTATATTTTTTCGCTTCGTTTCGTTGATAAAGAAATGGTCCGGGTGTTTTGTCGTAAATTTCTATTTTTGAATACCTTTTTTTGCTTACTTTTAGCAACCAGCAGTTAATTAAATATTTGAACGTATTATAAATTTCTAGATGTTTCTTTGCCTCACGATGTATGCAAACCTAACGTTTTAAAGTATTCCACGACATAAATCATGTGGGGTCACTCACTCGTGGGGTGACGGAGAAAGAACAAACAAATCCCCATAAAAAAAATCCCGTTGGTGTCGTAAAATACGACCGAGGGAATATACAAGGTGTAAAATAAACGAGTGGTAACACTTTAGGGATGTACTGTGAAAGTACCAGCGCTGAAACTTCATCCCAACATCATAAATTTGTCCATACAAGAATTATAAAAAATGTAACTCATTCAGCGCTGGTACTTTCACAGTAAATTCTATATACCCATATACACTCTAAAGTGTTATCACTCATTAATATTACAGCCTGTATTATGTAAATGGGCAATAGCGATTCCGTGGACATTGTTATTAGAGACGCCTCCGTCGTCTAGTGGATCAGGGCTTGGCTCTTGACCCGGAGGTCATGGGTTCGAATCCCGCTGAGGGAACAAACAGAGTCGTGGATGTGTATTAAATTTGTGTATCTATACTAATATTATAAAGCGGAAGAGTTTGTTTGTTTGTTAGTTTAAACGCGCTAATCGCAGGAGTTCCTGAGTCAGAGAACTGGTCCGATTTGAAAAATTCTTTTTTTGTTGGATAGTCCATTTATCGAATACTTTTAAGAGGAAGGCTTTAGGCTATATAATATTACGCTGCGGCCAATAGGAGTGAAGCGTCAGTGGGAAATGTTGCAAAAACGGGGAAAATTATTCACATCAAAAACCAAGTGAGCAATCAAAATATAATCGCGATAGTGTTTCCGACAACCACATAGTATACAATAAAAATCTTTAATATGTGAATAGTACTAAATATATATTTCCGTTGTCTGGTACCTGTAAAATAAGTTCTTCGGATACTTGAAGCACGGGCCCAGCACGTGGTGTGAAGCGTCCATAGATACGAGTATTATTATATTATTTTTTAACAGCGCTCGGCAACCCACCTGCCATGCGTAGCGAGTATAAGCAACTACCACCATCGTATACCTTGAGGGAGGCTAATTTTCAGCGGTGGATATAATAGCTAGAACGACGAACTTATGTAGAATTTGCCATGACCACCGTAGATAGGAATTGTCTACACAGTCATAGAAATACTGACATATTATATAATAGCTCCCCTCACCGGTTTCGGTGTCGGTAGCCGATTTCATTGAAACCAGGCCAGCTACACAGGAGTTATTTATAGTGACCAAGTGTGTGCACAATACACAGAAACACTCTCTCTTCCTTGTACTCTCATAACCCAGTGGGACGGTAAACCGACACGACTGGCGAGAGAACAGGCGCAGGACTGACTTTTTACATGCCCATCCGACGCATGGATCCTCTTTCTTGTCAGACATACAGGTGATCAGCCTGCATTGTCCTAACCAAACTTGAAAACAACATTTTATATTGTAGGAACAAAAGGACATATTATTTCAGTTACCAATCTGTTTTGTCTATTGTTATAATATCATAGAAGTAATATATTTTATGGTTGCCATACGCGTGCTCGTTTAATTCTGTAATATATACCTATTCAACATTTATCTTGAACTGTGATAAAATAAAAATGAATGAATAATATCATTCGCATAAATGAATGAATTGAAAAAAATTAAACGCGCTACAAATTCACTAGCCTACCAGCGCCACGCTATATTGATAACAATTTATCAAACGGACTTTTTCATTTTTATTACTATTCATAAATCAAGAACCCATACTCTGAATAAAATCTCAACGGCAGCTTTTCAAATGTTTTGAATGTTGTGAAATAAGTCTTTATATTCTTTATGTCTATGTTTTTATTACGGCCATTCCAGTAAATTGACTTTGATAAAGGCGGCTAGATCTCAAATCTTTATTGTGGGGCTGGTACCGTCAGCAGAAAACTTATAGTGGTAAAGGTCATCGTGGATGAACTGTAAGTAGGTCACAAAAGGTCAACAATGTTTTGGCTGTTTTCACGTTTTCTTGTGTGGTGGGAAATGTGAAAGCTTTACAAGTGATTCTGGTGTTCGCACAAAAAGAATTCTGTACATTTTTCCGGAATAAAAACTATTTTGTATTTTCTAGAGACAAGCTTACACCCAAGACTTTTATGATCAGCATTAGAAATATAATATTTGATTTAAAAGACGCGCAAACACATGAACATTTGATCATTTGTTTATTAATTAATTACTTTATTTTACATTTGTTTTTACATATTGTACTAGTAGCTCAGTAAAACCCGACAAGGGTTTATCTCAATGCCTTGTTTGTAATATTAAATTATAGAACCTTATATAAGTAACATACTATAAAATTAAAAATAATTTAACTTGAAATGAAAAGTAGACTAACGAACAGAAATTGTACCGAAGTCTCATCACTGCTGAAGGAAAGTATGTGAATTGGAGAATTACTGATAAGGATAAAATTGCGAAAACCGAAAATATTTAGTTGCAACATAATATTTAAAAAAATCAAACTTATTACCTTTTTCTCATGAACGCTTGGAAGTATTAAAATGTAGGCTTATAATTTTGTACGGAATCCTCGGAGTCCAACTCCGACTCGGACTTGGCCGTTTTTGAAATTTTAACTCTATTACGTGAATTCGTAAATTGTATGTTACCCGGGCCATTATTGTGCATCTCGGCTTCCACAAATTGAAAACAAAAACAAAATTTTACAGGAAATCGCATTAAAGTAAAAGTGGTTGCCTTTCGAAAAGTTTTTTTTCTATTTCTATTACGAGTAGGTAGTCCAGAGACTTGCTAGGTTTTTGGTATGGTTAAAACTTAAAGTTTCTTGCTAGGTTTGAAAGTGGTAACATGAAAGTTAATGATGCTCTTAGGTATCGATGCTTTAATCTATATGCGTGAGTTTTCGACTCTCGTGTTTTTATATTTTGTCGAGACGTACTCCGAGAGCAGGAGTATGCAATAAACCGATTTTGTAAAAAGTGTCCCTTTTACGGGCAACCGATCTAGTGACACCTATTTCATTAAAATTGAATTTGAACCTTAGGCGCAACAAACATATAGACTGCCAAAATCAATACCCTTTCTTTATCTTCGCCGTAGTCTGTTAAAATGATAGTTTTAATTGAATCATCTTCGTGACATACATCGCATATATTGATTTCACAAGTATTCCCTAATCAAAGAAGCCTTTCAGAGATGACTTGAATAGCAATGAGGGAAGGGTATTAGGTCGGAGTGATGCATATGGAACAAATATCTTCTGGGTCATACTAGAATTCGGCCCATATATTTACATTAGCATAGTTATTAGAAAAAGTTATATAATATAGGCCTGTGCCCTTCGATCAACAGTTATCGTGTCAACACAATAAATCTAGCTCGGCGAATATCAGCTCACTCAATTGAGCTGTTATTTCATTTAGTTCGCTTGGAACAATGCCAACGTTAAGAACGTCACAATGTCGCAATATGTGATTTTAAGCTTAAATTGTTTTTAATGTATAGGGACAAATTTCAAATCACCGAATCAACATTGAAATGTTATGAATCTTTTGTCACAGTTCGTCATTAAAAAAAATTGTAGCTGTATTGGAATATTATACCACGTGGACAGATTTTTTCCTAGTTTTTGTATGGGACACGTTATCTATTGTCATCATCATCATGTCATTGGAAAAAGGCAAAATGTCCATTGTCGTGTTTGCGGTGTATAAGCCGTTTATTTAATGTTATGACATATTGTAATGTACATAATTTTTGTTTGTCGGTAAACCTTACCACTTCTAGGTTAAGTAATTAACCTTTTATATTTAAGGGCTCTGGGTTTCATATTTAACCTAGATTGTTGCTCGTGGGCCAATGTGGTACGTTAGTGGTCGACTATATAATAAAAACATTCTATATTGTCTATTTTATATTTCTCTAGGAATCACACGGAACATTATAATATAGCCTGTAGTACTCGCGGCTAACATTGACATCTCTTTCTTCTCAATTCCGACCAGTAGCTTAGACACGATAACAAACAAAGCCACATTCATAATATTTACGCAAAAAACACTCTCTTTGACTTTACCGTAGACGAGTAAAAAGGAAAGGTTCTGTGTCTTGTTTCTGGCGTAAGTTAAGCCGTGAAATATTTGATGATAAACCTAATAAAGTGTTGGCGTCGACTGTACAATAATAATAAATAAATATTCTGTACTTTTCATTTGACTATACACGAAAAAGGAACGATGAAAATATGAAATGGTCTGTTGTTAATATTGAAGCAGTTTTGCATGTGCAAGGAATGCACGGGCCCGAACTGCAGGTATCATTACACTCGAGCAAACTTGAGACGTTCCACCGGAACGTGTCTTTTACATTACGAAGGCAATGTACATCTTGGAGCAAAACGTCGGAAATTAGGTTATGTATTCCACGAAAATCTCGAGTACGTGACGTTATTGTTGCTATATTCCATAGATATTTTATCAATTTAAAATATTATATTCTTCACCCGAGTACAGCTAAACCAAATAATAATAATAGCTTCCCTCACCGACTTCGATGTCGGCAGCCGATTTCATTGAAACCAGGCCAGCGAAGCAGGAGTTATTTATAGTGCCCAAGTGTGTGCGCAATACACAAAGACACTCTCTCTCTCTCTTCCTTTTACTCTCATAACCCAGTGGGACGGTAAACCGACACTACTGGCGATAGAACAGGCGCAGGACCGACTTTTTACATGCCCATCCGACGCATGGATCATCTTTCTTGTCAGACAATGACGTGATCAGCCTGTTTTATCCTAACCAAACTTGAAAACAACATTATTGTTGTTCCAACGCGGGAATCGAACCCACGACCTCCGAGTCGAGAACGAAGTTCTGAACCACTACACCACGGAGGCGTGCGCCAAATAAAAAGGAAATTACTTGGCAATGTGTGTATGTTTCAGGGTAGCCTACACTACACTACATACTATATAGATTCGTAATATCCCGTTTAACATAGTCTATATAAATTACGCAATTAATCGGGTTAAAGTTTGTTTTATATGTAATTTTAGTTTAAGTTAATAATTTATTCACGTTTCAGGGTAGCCTACAGATTCGTAATATATATAGTACTAGCTGTCCCGGCAAACTTCGTATTGCCTTTTTAGCTAATTGCTTGACATACTGACTGCAGCGCCACCTATCGGTTCCAATTGTAAATCTAAACCATTCTCGAATCTCCACGAATACACACAAAAAATTTCATCAAAATTGGTCCAGTCGTTTAGGAGGAGTTCAGTCACATACACACGCACACAAGAAATATATATAATAAGATAAACGGGGTGTTAACATAGGCTATATAAATTACGTAATTAATCGGTTTAAAGTTTTATTTTATACGTAATTTTAAATTTAATAATTTATTCATCAATCTCATATAAACAATTATAATAAAGCTACATAAAGTGATCCCATTAAAAACCTAACTTGCTAAAAAGTCTTGCTACTTAGTTCTTCTATCGTAAAAAGTTGTGAGATCCATGATAAGCCAGGTCAGGGTTAGTTGGTCGGTTTAAAAACATCTTATAGATATGATATCAATATTATGAATAATATTTTATGTCTTAAATAAATAGTAGATTAATTTGGCACAGCTCTGGTTGCTAGTATGAAGCCTAAATAAACAGTCTGGAAATTCCCACCTGTGGGCACACCAAAAAAGATTGAAAAGAACCACATTTTATTACTGCCAAAATCATTACCATTTCATTTTTTAAGGCCCCGATGCAAAAACGACAGTATGTTATAACGTCTGTCTGTGGCAACGTAGCTCCCAAACGGGTGATCCGAATTTAATGCGGTTTTTTTTGTTTGAAAGCTATATCAGTCGAAAGTGTTCTTAGCTATGTTTGATTGATATTAGTTTAGGTCTTCAAGGTCAACAGGTCGTTTGTTAGGTCTGATAGGAATGTTACATGCTAAGTCGGGGGTTTTTTTAATTTTTAATTTAGTTTATACCGTAGTCGTGTCAAAACAACCCTAATAAGACCACTTAAATAAACCCACTTCAAACCGTGTACCCGATGCTTTACGACGTAATAAATAGATTTAAACCATAGCATAAGCTTCGTACAATTGGTGTCGGTAACTGGGTTGTGAACGCTGAGCGGTGGCAGACAATGTAATTTTAGTATCCAAGATAAGCTAACCTAGTCCGCTTTTAACCACTGTCAAACTGAATTATTTCTACGCCGAATCTAAACTTTGATTGTTATAAATAATAATTAGTGTATTGTTGAATCTTGTATTGTTTTAGGTCCCGTTGCTCACACGGCCAACAAAACTTATCTCGGTGTCAATTAGTGGTGACACTAAGCAGACTGTGAAAGGCTCTTCATAAAAATAGTATATCTCCATAAAATTTACAGTTAAATATAATATAACGGGTGTTAAAAGAACAGTCACTATAACTTTGGGATATGATTATACTACCTTTTCTCATTCTAGAAATGTAATTTTTTTACAAAAATACGAAGTTTGAAAATAAATTATATTAAATTTGACATAAGGTTCACTAAGTGACGTACGAATTCGCTTGTTTATTTAGCGAACCTATCAAATCTCATACTTTTTTTCCAACTTCTTAAGTGATAATAGCGATGGCATCATGAATAAGTGCTCAGGATATTTTTTATCACCTTTCCTAGAATCGGCGATGTACTCTTCGATGGATATACATTGTGAATCACAGTCCCGATTCACAATGCATAATTTTAATTTATGTCATATCGTTAATAGCCCTGCGCAACAGCCAATAAACGCTTGCAGCGCCAAACGTAGACAAATGACCGCACGGTAAGTTTTAAAATCCGAATCGTACGCGAATCGTGACTGGTACGTATTATACTGTTGTGAATTAAAAACAATGTAATGTCACCCATTTAACAGTGATGCTTAAGATATCAGTCATCCAAGATAGTATAACCTAACCTGTCTAAGGCCCGTATAAATAAAACAATTTCAAACCCAACCTTAACTTGAGAACCTTTTTGACAGATAAAAAAAGGTTTCGTTTCACTTCTTTGGTTGGGTTTGAGATTGTTTTATTTATACGGGCCCTTGTATAGTAAGACCTGTGCACCTACAACAAGATGTATAATATAATATTACGTGTAATACAATAAATAAATTATTATAAAGCGATGAAAGTCTAAAATCATTGGACGTGTGCCTGGGCCCTAACCGAATCGAGAGCGATATTACAACAGTGAGTAACCCCGCTATCTACTCTTGAAAGATAGTGAGAGTGGACGTATGGTATTATGAAGGAGCTAACATAGAAAAATAGACTACAATGGAAAATGTTTTGCGGCAATAGTACTTAGAGAACTAACAAAAAAGAATGTATCAAAAACTTGTCAATATAAAATAACTCATTCCGAAATTTTAATAAAAAGGTATAAAAACTTTATATATATAAAAACCTTAACAGGAACGCGGGACGGTAGCGTGGGGACGCCACCGTCCATTGCACCGAGTCCCCGAGCCGATCGTGATATGCAACATACTCGAGCGCATCGCGAATCATGATAGAATGGCCTAGGTAAGCCCCAGCGGTCGCGGAAGTTGGAGTATCGCCGAGTTTTAGTGGTAGGGCTGCGTCTATTTACCATCTTTCGGACGCAGCTAGTCCTACATATCCGTGGAGTGAATCCCGAATCCCCCGCGGATGGCTTAAAAGCAATTCTCAGCGATAAAAAAAGGCAAGCCCCAGTGAGGCCTCTGTTCGGTATAGGGGTCAGATATATGCCCCCCAAGATGAACCTGGCAGAATTCCGGCGGACGTCGGCGGAGTCGCGGGTGTATGTAATGTAACCAACGGCGGTAGTGACGGAGTATCGCCGAGTGTTAGTGGGTCGAGGCTGCGTCCAGTTCACCATCTCTTCGGACGCGGCGAGTCCGACATACCCGTGGTAGTAGTCCCCATCATCATCGGAATGCGTTATGCATTTTCTCGGTAAAAAAAAAACAAAAAAAAAAACAAAAAAAAAAGGTCTGTCCAGTCAGTCAACAACTCCCGTTTCTCAAAATGTCATTAAAATATTTTATTTCTCCTGAGATCTAACCAACACTCTACAGTCTTTACGAACATAAATATTAAATAAAACCTTAAACAGATTTTCTCATTAATTTAATATAAATAACATAATATTATTACAGTCCTTATAACAATTACTAAACTGTTCGGAATAATGTTGCGTTATTAAAATGTAATATCGCTTTCCGAGAATTAGATTCAAATGAGTAATCTGGGGCAAGAATAAAAATCTAACAAATTCGTAAGAGATTTGTTACGGATTTAATAAAATAGTTATTTGATTCGTTAAACCTGGTTTCTGTAAATATTTCGCTGACCCATTTTGCAGTGAAATATTTTAAAACATTTTTGATGTTAAGAATATAGAACAGTTTTTGGTTTGCTTGTGTGTTACCTTGAATGGGTTTTCGAGGGACGTAAATTTATAACAAGAAGTTTGCAACAATTACAATAATGTTTCTTCATGTTAAAATAATAGTTGATTTTTAGCTACATTAAAAATTTCTTATATCTGATAAAAGGTTACACTGTACATTATATTATACTACTTTAAGGGTTAGCTCACATGGAAAAAAAACGCGGCGTTTCAGACACTACACACAGATTTTAACTTTTTATTGCAAGAGCTGCTAACCCCGGTACAGCTTGAAGTCGAGTCTCGTTTCGGTGTGAACTGATCTTAATGTTCGTCATATCTTGTTTTACAACTAGGCACTACTAACTGGCGAATAGGTACTGAAACGCTAATTAAAGTTAAGTGTCATCCTATTCACAGGTTATCACTGTCACTCTTTAACATAATGACAAAGACAAGGTATGACTTGAGCACCACCTATTTTAACTATCGTTTCTTTAGGGCCATAAGACTTTTGAATAAAATAAAGATATTTCTGAGTTTTATTTCGGTGTGATCTGATCCTAAGGCTCGTCACATTTTGTTTGCAAGCTAGGCACTAGTAAGACTTTTTAATAGAATAAAGCTATTTTCCCCAACCGACTAGATTTTGCTGAGCCGACGTCACGACAGGTTTTGAATATAAGTCACTGAAGACATTATTTTTGCGAGGAGCATTCAAAACCTTACTTGATATTCCAACACAGTCCGCTCTGCTGAATTTCGGTTCATTTTGTCACGAACTCCGACCAGCCGAGCGAAATAGTGACGTCCTGAAGATGGAACCTGCTGGAACCGATGATTAAAACTTACGACCCACTTTCAGAGTGTTCGTTTATAGCGATAAACCACGTTCCGTTCGATTGAAGAATAACAATTTAAAACAGCATAACCGTGTTACGTAAAGAATGCACAAGGTTAAAAAAACATTGCCAAATAGCAGTTTGTATCACAAACTCAATATGTCAGTATCAACATAAAAGTAATATGATGAACTTTTAATCTGATTGTGAATAGTGAGGCCTCTGACAATATTAAAGTGAGATTTTTTTAACAATAATAGTAAAAAAAACTTTTTTTATTAAAATTAAATTAAGCTAAACTATCAAAGAATTATCAAATTATATGAATGGAATTGTCATTGGTCCTTTATACCTATGCTTAAAGATTTTTTGAAATGAATCAGACTTCTGGAAATTGGTGAAAATTATTATGCTCAAAGATTCCGCTTCATACATACATACATGCATACAACCCAAGCTTATAAAACCATGTTAAAAGAGTAAGACTTTAAAGGATTAATGTAAATCATTAATTAAACAACATTACTTCACATAATTGAGTAAAATGTATCCTCTGTCTACGCTCTCTTTTTGGTTTGAGTGTGTGAAAAGTGTTCACATGCAGTGGTAAATAATAATCACTTATGATTAAGCGACCAATCTACTACAGTTGCTTATATTAAACGCATGCGCAACGTAAAGGAGCAAAACATTAACGGAACACACACATTATCAGCAATATTACTTTCAGTAATTGAGTAAAATGTATAACCAGAAGTCTAGACTGGACTTGTTAAGCACACAATGGTCTGTATAGCAGACATGGTGCCGACAGCATGCTCCCTCCGTACCCTAATCTGACAGCATCAACGTACATTTTAATCATAGGGTTCGTAGAGAGTAGGGTGACTATATTACAAGTCAAGTAAAACA
Source organism: Celastrina argiolus (assembly GCA_905187575.2). Lineage (NCBI taxonomy): Eukaryota > Metazoa > Arthropoda > Insecta > Lepidoptera > Lycaenidae > Celastrina > Celastrina argiolus. Next base: position 15,630,635 of record LR994579.1, read on the forward strand.
ATATTTATTCAAAATGGGTTTACAAAAATTTGAGGTCAATAAACAATTCAAATCTTGGATTTAATTATTTTTTAGAAATTAAGTTTTTTAGCATTTGGATCATATTTATTTCAGAATAAATAATTTTTTTTTTGTCGTTAATACATAATTTAAGACATGAATGGATGAAGGTGATAATATGTCGCAAAAAAAATACTAAGAAAAGTTAGTTTAAACTGTCACTTAAATATTTTAGGAAATATAGAAACGTATTAAGTACATTGATTCTAGAGACGATACTTTATACTTTACGACGTATTCTATAATGTTTAAGTGACAGTGTGAACAAAATTTTCTCGTTATCAGAATTTTGCTGCATATCACCTTATTATCATTCACGCATTCATATCTTCAATTAAAATATAAGTACTTAATTAATATTAAAGACTTAAAAATAGCACTACTAAGAAGCTAAATTAGGTATATTAAATACTACGTTCATTAAATATTACTAACGAAGAGAAATTAAATATGTACAATGATATTATATTCAGAGAAAAATTAAAATTGGGCAAAGCTATTACAGAAATAACCTTTAATTATATACTCGTTAATTTTAAGTACAGACTTCGCCCACTTAAAATTAGTATTATAAGTATTTGTATATTTAATCCTCCCAATATATTCCAGAAGAAATTTATTGAGTTTAATTTAGACTTCAATTATGAATTTTACCCTATTTAAAGCACACAAAAAAAGTTAAAAAAAACTTCGCAGAAAAGAGGTCTGAAAAGGCTGAAATAAGAAAATAATTTTATATATAAAAATGAATTAGTCTCGCTAAAACTCGAGAATGGCTGAACCGATTCGCCTATTTTTAGTCTTAAAAGATTCGTGGAAGTCCCGGGAAGGTTTAAACGATTCACTGCAAACGGTTTGCATGCTCAAGGAACTGGGCACGGGTCAGCTAGTTTCATTTGAAATGCAGAAATGCACAGGTACAAAAATGATCTAGGTAGAGCTGTGGTCGCACCCGTTCCTTTTGGCTTCGCTGAAGTCGTGTTAAAAACATAATAAAAAATAAATAAACAAAGGCGACCTCCGTAGCGCAGTGGTTGAGCGCGTTGGTGCTCGAGCGAGAGGTCGCGGGTTCGAATCCCGCCGAGGGAACAAAAAGTTTTTCAAATGTGGGTCATGGATGTGTGTATTAAATTTGTGTATAATATAATAAAAATCTTAAATATATTTCCGTTGTCTGGTACCTGTAACACAAGTTCTTCGGATACTGAGCACGGGGCCAGATTGACGTGGTGTGAAGCGTCCAAAGATATTATTATTATAAATACTACAATCTTAAAGCTTAAATATGTACAATAATATATTATGTAAGTTTTAATAGTCATGTCCTGTAAAACCCGTTTCTAATGGCCACCCTGTCTCTCAGCGCGCCGTTTATAATGACCTCGGCTGGGCCGGCCGTGTGTGTGTATCAATGAATGTGTTTGCTCAGTAGATGGACGCTGGAGCCGTGCTGACTCGCAAAACGTTCAAATCTAATTTTAGCTTAGCTTTATACACTTTTTTGTGAAAATCTACTGGCTGGTTTGTTTTTGGTGGTTCTCATCGTGGTTTTCCTTAATCACATTGTATAATAACTGTTTTATATATTCCAAAACTATTTGATAGATTTTAATGAAACTTGTCAAAAATAGAATATACTAGGTACTATTTATCGAATGTAGAATTCCTGCGGGTTCTTTATGCGCGTGAAAAGTATTTTCATCGTGGTTCAACATACACGATGGATTCTATGTCTTACGCTAGAAATTGAAATAAATAGAACGCTTGTAATTTATACGTAATAATGATAATGCCTCCCACACCGATTTCAGTGACGGTGGCCGGTTTCATTGAAACCAAACCAGCTACGCAGGAGTTATTTTAGTAGTGCCCAAGTGTGTGCGCACAGATGCTATCTCTCTTCCTTCACTCTCGTAGCCCAGTGGGACGGATAACCGACATGACTGGAGGGAGATCAGGCGCAGGATGGACTTTTTACATGCCTATCTGACGCATGTATCATCTTTCTTATCACACAATCAGGTGATCAGCCTGCATAATTCTAACCAAACTTGGAAACAACATTTTTTGTTGTTCCAAAGCGGGGATCGAACCGACGACCCCCGGTTGAAGGCTAGGCTCTGAACAACTAGACAACTGAGGCGTTTTCATACGTGTAGAAAACAGAAATCAATTATATTTTATACTAGCGACTTCGTTCTCGTGGTTTTGTGTTAATTTCGCGTAGTTTGAGTGACTTAAACCGTTTATGCAGCGCACGCAACGAAGGACCCCAAATGATAATAATCTTCCCCGTTGTTGCAACATATCTCACTGACGATTCGCTCCTATTGGTCGCAGCGTAATGTAATATAGCCTAAAGCATTCTAAAAAAAATTTTCAAATCGGACCAGTAGTTCCTGAGATTAGCGCGCTTAAACAAATAAACTCTTCCGATTTATAATATTAGTATAGATTTTAGAGGCTGCTCGTCTTTGACGTTCTAGGACTTTTCACTCCATATCCTCAATGACGTCACTGACAACTGTAATGTCACCGAACTGGAATCGTGAAACTTCGTAAGTAGTAAATTCAGAGCGATTAAATTTTATCTCCTACTGAGAGGTGCCAAAGCAAGCAGTATCCGTTGATTACGAGGAACTTTTAAAAGCATTCGTTCGCTCAGCGATCGGCAAAGACCTAGATAAGAATTAACAAGTTTTACAGTTACATTCTGTATTTCTGCTTCATTCTTCACGCTTTCTTATTTAAAGAAACATTTCGTAACTTATATTAGTTTAAATTGTAAAAAAGATAAGCGTTTCTTGTTCCCCTTCACTCTTCCTGTCATAAATATACCAGTATGTTACTTATATAAAATACTTTACTTAACTTACATAGACTAGTAGGTAATGACAATTAGCGACAAATTAAAACATTATAATTTAACGAATCTCTTTGTCAACTTATCGCCGACAATGTACCGATTTGTTTCACATCTAAAACTACATAAGATTTAGTACAACATAATACCTAAAATAAAAGCGACGTATGAAAATAAGTAAATATCGAAGAAAATAACTTGAGTTAGGATAAACAAAGAAAATAAACCGAAAACGTCTATTTCAATAAAGAAACTCTCAGCTAGACCCTGCGAAATAATTAAATTTATATTTTTGCTACACGCACTTTGTTTCTGCGAGAAGAAAAAGTTCTAATAACTTAATTTTCAACTTCGAACGTAAATTGAATTTAGTATTATATTTTATATTCCAGTGTTTGAAGTACAATAGGCATGGTTCACATTTATACCGAAACGAGGTCGAAGTTACTTTTGGCACATCACGTGAATTTAGATTAGAATGCCGTTAAAAGGCTCAAGTTAAGAGTAACTTAAAACTAGAATTAAACACATTATAAACTACATGTTCAATTGTAAATGCTTAACAGATATTCCTTACATTATAAAACAAAGTCCTGCGCCTCGTCTGTCTGCCTAAACTCAATGACTACTGCACCGACCTTCATGCTGCTTTATCAATGGATATTAATGAATCTCGAGGACGTTTAAATGAATTTTATTAGACCCTGTAGATGGCACTGCTATTGGAGCCAGTAGGTGTAAAAATGGTTGTCTCTAAAGTTGATTTACTTACCATAATAAGTGTAATACTGTAGCGGTACTACTAGCGCCACAATCCTGCATCGCGCTATCGAAGTTTTCTAAGTCCGGCGCTATATATACGACATCTGAAAACTAGTACAGTGGGCTTCGGCCTGACCGAGCATACCACCTCGCTCGGCTGGAGATCTCCCTTTGGGGCTTCCACTCGTACACCCACATTGGTGACCCTCGACAGAACACGCTTCCTTCATCGTCATCTCCCACTATACCATTATTTTGTATAATACAGAAACATTTCACGTATAGGTCGTGTGCAGCCGCAGCCGCTATCTCTCTTCTACTCGCCCGCATCGGACAATCGCTTGCACGCTCAGCTCAGGCGGAACGCGACAGTCAGCTATGCTTTTTTGTACGTGCAGCTGGCTTTCATCAACTTGTAAGAAGTTATTGCGTCTTCATTCCCTCACGTTTCTGAATCTTGTTTGGTAACACAATATCCATTTGTCCTGGTTATATGATCATACAAATTTGCTAGGATGGATCTCTGGATCTCTTACTGTAATATGTCTAAGGAGTGCTGAATATTCCATTTGATCGTCGCTTCAGTCACCAAGTGTCCGAATGCATAAAGGTCCACCGTCACCAAGACAGAATTGCTTAACTTGTCATGCATTCATGAATAATGTATATTATGCTTTCTGAATTTACTTTGACAATATCTGATTGCATATAAAGTCATAGATATGGGTGGCTAATCCAAATTTGTATAATAATGTAATATATTAGTAATAAAAAGAATTAAAAAAAACATACATACGGTCGAATTGAGCAACCTCCTCCTTTTTTAGAAGTCGGTTAAAAACCGCTTTCAACAACTAAAAAGCATAAAATAATATGTTTTTAATATATTTACAATTAATGTTATTTTGAAGTCGGTGTCAGCAAAGGTGAGTTTCAAGTCAGCAACTTTAAGATGTTGTTCTTTTAGCTTAACTTTTTAGTGCCTCTAAAGTAAAGAATAGTAGGATAAATTAGTTTAATAGCTACGATGCTACAGAGTACAGACAGACTGACAGACACCATATTTATAATTTCCACCTCCTTTTCAAAGTGAAAAACTCCTTATGTAACCGTACTGAATGAATACATGATCCATATAAGAAATGTACCGTCAAATATGTATCACCTCTGAAAATAGTGAAATATGTTTATAAAATAAAAAGTCCACGAAATAAAAAGTACACAAATATGTTTATAAAATAAAAAGTACACTACCAAACTATTGAAAATTATTCTGCGTCGAATAAAAAAGACTTACGCAAATCGAATGTTGAAAGAAATCAAAAAAATATCACGTTAATCGGATCATTAACTTCAAAGTAATTGGATAACATACATAAAAAACAGGCCGAATTAAGAACCTTCTCCTTTTTTTGGAAGTCAGTTAAAAGTAATTACATGTTTTGTCTTTGTATAGCCATGTCCCATACGCAAAAAAAGTTGTTTCTCTTACAATGTTATGAAAATATCTGTCTTTAAGTAAATACTTGATTAGTAAGATCAGATACCCCAATTCATATTATAGTAAATTAATGTCCAACATTATTGAGTTTATACTTCGTCGACCTCCGTAGTGCAGTGGTCAAGTGTATTGGTGCTCGAACGAGAGGTTGCGGGTTCGAATCCCGCCGAGGGAACAAGAAGTTTTCAATGTTTCTGGGTCATGGATGTGTATTAAATTTGTTTATAATTTAATAAAAAACTTAAATATATGTATAGTATAAAATAAATAAATATAAAAGTAATAAATATAGTAATAAATATAACACAAATTCTTCGAATACTTAGCACGGGGCCAGATTAACGTGGTGTGAAGTGTCCATAGATATTATTACTATATTATTACTTATTTTAATATTATCATTGTATAAGACTAATCTCATACAAATCGAAATGAATTAAACCTAAATTGCAGGTTAAACCATACACGTAATATAAATCGCTATTGACCGAAACATAACTGTGTTTTATGACATGAAAATAAAATTCTGAGTTCAGCGTTCATATAACTTTGACATTTGCGTCATACATCATGTATTTTCAGATTTCGCTAGTATTGTAGCCTGTACGTAGTGTGTTTTGTACAAGGCGCAGTACACAACGGAGACAATATTATTATTCTAATTTACTACATAGTAATAATATACTAAATACTTGCACTTTTTTCCTACTTTATTAGTTATTTTACAGATTACTTCTTAAAATACTCGACCGGTTTCGACATAGTCATCATCAGGTGAAGGTAGATTTAAATTAAAAAAAATAATTGTAAACATTGTGCAGAATTTACTACAACCAAAAAACGTCTCTACGCCTTACACCACGTCAAGCCTCAAAAATCCGAGTATTCTTAGTATCCGAAGAACTTTTCTTACTAGTACCTGTAACCTATGTACCTGTGGTACCTGGACAATGGGAATATATTTAAATTTTTTTTATAATTTACACATGTTTTACATTTTTGTTATATTATACACAAATTTAATACTCATCATGACACAGGAACATTAAAACCTTTTTTGTTCCCTCTGCGGGATTGAAACCCGCGATCTCCAGCACCAACGTGTTACACCACTGCGCTGCAGAGTTCGTAAATTTTAGGTATAAGCTAACTTTGACTTACAAATGTGTATAAAACAGTTACAGTACCTTATTAAACTATAATACTAAATTGACTTGTAAGTTACTACTTAAAATTCCTTGTGTCTTGCAACGTATATTAGCATTATGAAAATGACTGTCTCACAATAGGATCACCTAAAATAGGCCTAGACTTGTGCCGTCATGCAAATATTGTTTCACTACACAAATGATGTCAGGTTGCTGTCTGTCTATCACAATCAATCTGTGTTTGTCATATCACTAGTGAGTACAGGCTTAACTCTACCTGATTGAGACATGAATATTGAAACGTCATTTTTTGACAAAAAGATCTAAGCCCCAGCTCTACAGAAGTAGTGTGGAATCCATACATGGAAGTCACTAAAACATCAAATTCAAAAATCCATAAGAGTGAAAGAGAAACCCATGTCCTTGTCTTTAATAGTCAATCATAAGGCTATCCTGAATTTGGAGTCCTCTAGGAATCCTATTATTTCATGTTGGAATAACGACTTTATTGCACCATATTTATGTGACATTTTAAATTGGTATTGGAATATGAAAAGGAATGTAAGCTGCTGTCAGCTAACGTCATGATAAGATTCGGGGTACACGATAAAATAATAAAAAACGGTCAGTTAAAAAACTTAACTGCGTTTTTATATTGATATACCCAGTGATAATCTCACAGTAAACAGGAATTTAACATCATCTCCTAAACTAAATCCATTAAACCGTTTAGGCTGAAGAGCGTGTCAAACAATTATACATACATACTTTCGAAAAACATAACCCCCTTTCAAGCGCAGTCAGGTAAATAGCGCGGCTATGATATAGTTATTAATCTGAGCCAAGCATTCATCAAAGAAACATAACTTCGTTCCTTAATAAGGGCTATGATACATGTTCCATCTCATTTTTACAGAGCTACAAATGAACATAATTTATTTGGACGTATATTACCGTAATTTGGTTAATACAAAGCTAGAAGCTGCGATATCCATTTGTTTTATTATGTTCATTACTCAGCGAGTAAGCCATATTGTGCAGATATACATAAACAAATACCGGTTTTTTCATCAACTGACCTATAACCCCGACCAAAAACATGTTAGAAGTTTGACGTATCTCTGTGTCTGTGGCATCGTAGCTCCTAAACGGATAAACCGATTTGAATCAAGTGTATTTGTTTGAATGTAGACGAGATCGCGAGTATTCTGAGCTATAATAATTCATCATCAGCAATTCGCTGTCTGCTTGAAAATAACAAATTTTCTTTACCAACATTATCCTGTATGTCAAATCAGCATAATTTGTTTACAGTAATAAAATTATAAGTTCCTCCTCCATTCCAAATGAATTTACTTACCCCTCACTTTTCAAAGACCATTTAATTTTGCCAAATTCTAGCCTATAGAAGCTATAGTCAGGGTTCCCCCTTATATTGTTTTCACTTGATTAGTATCAAGCAAATTTGTCGTAAGTACCTTCATTTTGATGAGTCGCCCAAGAATTTCTTGGACGGAACTCTTTTTTGTGGTAGCTAACAGAGATATCAAGAATAAAGTTTGTGGATTTGGTAATTCCAAAATATTTTTATTTTTTGTTCTTTTTTTTTTTGATAATAATTATATATTAATGATCTAAATTAGGTATCCGAAAAAATATTTGCCCTAAAGGTTTGATCAAAGAGTTCCCTCTTGCCAATTTGTATCGATAACGAGGTATCTTAAATTATTAATATGTAGCTGAATTTTTTTTTATTACTTAGGGCTGATTTTTCCATCTTTAGTTATCTTTTACCTAAGGAATAAATATGTGACTTTGACAAAATTTGTACGAAACAACTGTCAAAGTCACATGTTTATTCGACAGATAAAAGTTATCTGACGATTGAAAAATCAGCCCTTAGTTAATATTAATTTAATTCAACATACATAATTGTCCTACAAATTGCGTGATCGTGACGTTATCCCGGTCCTACGCTCGAAACTTGAGATTTTCTTTTATCTTTGCTAACTCCTACCATAATCGAGAGTTCAAGAAAAATTTTGGAAGTCTCATCAAAATGAAGCTATTCACGAAAAATGAGCTTGATACTAATAAGTGAAAACAATGTATAAGTACCCTGACTACTAGGACTTTCCATTGAAATATAAGCGTTCGCCACTAGTGAAGTTTACAATTTAACGTAACAAAATCTTAAACGCGATTTTATTTAGAACGTATTCTAGCGCAATCCCGAGTATTGTCTGTAGTCAGCACCGATCGCTTCGGGAACTTTGCGTCCTCAGGGCGTTCTCAATACGAGGCGACAATCGTGAGTTGCTATTGTAAGGTTTCTTCGGTAATAGCCTAGTTTTTAAATACTAATATGTGGGTTGAGCACAAATAGTTCTTAATAACGTTAGCGTTATCCAGTAAAGGTTGTAAAGTTGCTGTTACGATTTAATGCGATTTTACAATGTTACGAATACATTTTGTTTATTGGTCGTGCTAAGCGCTCAGTATTTAACAAGGTAGCAATGCAATCATTACCAAAGTTAACTTCTTGCTTTGTCTGAATCTATTAAATATTTTTTTACCATTCTTCATTTGACATAATAAGTAATATCTATGAAAGATTGCTAAACATAGTTAGTATTTTATTATAATTTTAATTTAGAAAAAAAAATACCTAAAATTAGTTTAAGAAAGCCTTAAAGGTGCGACGTTTGCGTAGTAACTGTGATATCTTTTAAACTAATAACAAATCTCAATCGTAAATGTCATTTATATTATTTTCTTCATGTATATTTTGTTTCAATAAAAACTTTAACAGTGAAAATACTTTTAACTGGCAAACCCAGTCAAAAATAGTTTCACTCAATTCAGTTAAAATTACTTTTGACTGGTTAAGAGTCTGCAATATAATAATATAATATTGTCATAAATAAGTTTATAAATGGCTTGAAAATTAATACATATTATAGTTAAAACAAGTCTTGGTATAAATGGAGAGGCAGTTCAGATATATACGTATTATCAAGCTTTTATCTTCCATTATACGCTGGTTATTGAAAATTACAGTATCGCTTGCAAAATAATACTACACATTACATAATACGTTTCATATGAAGTGTCCGATTTCATGGTAGAGTTACGAGCATTACTATAAAACTAACTTTGTCTACGTTATGTAAGTAGTATTTGTGACAAAATACATAACTCGATTTACATACCTATAATAAAGTATGTTCCATCCCGTCGCGCCATCGTTTGAGATTGTTAAAATAAATTGAATGATGTATGCGTACTTTTTGATTTTAAGCTAAACGTATTTTTCTCCTAGAATATTATTTTAAGCTGTATAGTATACAAGACAATTGTTATGTTCACATGTTATGCTCAAAATGCCTAAAGTTATTATTTTATTGTGGTTTAATGTACACGATCTTCTTAATATACTTCATTATTTGTAATTTTTTTTAACTCAGAAAATAATTTATAGTACTTTATTAGTGAGTTTTATTCTGCATATACCAAGCTCGACCAACCGTTTGTATAACTTGCGGATGTCATCGCTATATTTACACCTTCTTCATTCGAAAAAAGAATATCCAGGTAGTGTTTATCGCTCACTTCACATTGAACATCTGATTGCAGCCTAATTTCTGAAGTGTTGTATTTCGCGGAAACTTCACAGTGTTGGCGCACCTACGCAGTCAAGCCGGATCACTGCATTCGAAAAGGACCCTTGAGACGTGAAATAATTATATGTGGCACTTGGAAATACGGTTGTCGGGTTTTTTAATTATTTATAATACGACGCAATATATTCTTCAATTTAAGTTTTTTTTAATTTCCTTAAGGTAGAATTCTTTATTCACAGGGTACCGGTGAAAAAATAGCACCTCTACATTAACCAAATTTCCCGTTGGCTGACTGACGGAAAATTACATATCCGGAAATGGGGACCAGCGTTAATCAGGTAGTGAGGAGAATAGGAAACTACCCTGAAATATTTCGGGGGAGTCTAGTAGTGGACTAGGTTTATTTATTCGCATGGTGCCGGAGAAAAATAGCACCTTCACATCAACTACTTACCCGTGAGCGACGGAGGGAATATTATATTTTCGGAAATGGGTAGCAGCGTTAAGCACCTGCTTAACGCTGCTACCCATTTCCGAAAATATCACCACCACCTGGTGACGATTATAGGAAACTACCTCCCATGAAATACCTTAGGGGAAGAATACCAGTAGAGGACGTAGTGGTTGAAATGATGATGATGACTTACTTGGTACTCATGTCTAAACTTAAACTTTCATTCTATTTGAATCCGTAAGACTGTTGAAAGATTTTTCCCCAGAAAGAAGCAATATATTTAGCTTCATTATTTGTAAACCTTGCGTATTAATATTAGTAAATGATTAATTAATGCAAATAAATTTTAAGAGCTCATCTCGGTGGAGTAATCACCACTTTTCTCTGTCTTCTGCTTTAAAAGTCAACAGGACTTTTTGATACGACACAACTTACTTTATCATCTCCTGTACTTGTTCTACGTAGTTTCTCTTTCCTCTTCTTTTTGCCCTCTACATCCTTATCTTAGCCCTCCTTCCACAATTTTTTTTAGAAATTTGTTGCGTCGTATCAAGTGCCCAACCATCTCTCCCTTCTGTTTTCTATTTCTATATCTTCTGTTTCAATTTTAAGCCTGTTTTCTTCCACTGTATTATGAACCTCTTCGTTTTTCTTTCGTCCAATTTATACCTTCCATTCTTCCCCAACATCACATCTCAACCTCTTCTTTCTTTTCCTTATCTTTTTTAATAATAATAATTCTTTAATTTGGGTCTTATTATTTAGGGTCCATATTTCACATCCATAAAATGCATCTTCTCTCTCTAATTGGTAAATCAGTAACAATTCTTTAAAATACCACCAATTGAAGACATGCCTATAAATGTTTAATCCTAAGTATTTGTCCTGACAAAAATAACAAATGTATTGTTCGTGTAAAATGTGGGAATGTCCATCGGTCACACTCTGTTAAGCCGCGCACACACGTATAGCCTAAAGCAATACCGCCTACCCACCGACAAAACCCGGATAACCCTTTATTGTACGGGCAAGGTATAACCAGTTTTCATCAGGTTGTATTTAATTTACTTTTTCTAGATAGCGTAGATGATAGAAATAGATGTATCTATAGTATTATTATGAGAAAACGTGAATTACATGACACCTTTTTTGTGCACGCTGAAATATTTTGAAACGTTGCAATAGTATAATTATAATAGTTGATACTGTGAAAGTATCAGCGCTGAAATACTTACTTTTGTTTCTATGAGAAATGCCCCGACATTATAAATTTGTCCATATAATAAGTAAAATAATACTTCTTTCAGCGCTGGTACTTTTACAGTAAACTCTATATATGGGATCCATATACAGTATACACTGTAAAGTATTCACTCATTAACATTACAGACTGTATAGTAAGATCCATAATATATTTGACATTTATGTATATATATAAATGTAAAAAAAATCGGAATACGATCTCATCCAGGGGCCGTATTATGATATTTTACAATACCAGCCAGGTTCCAGACAATTCAATAACTCGGCCTTAAACTGCCTTGGTCTTTTTCATATTACAACCACATGTTATTCTGAATGGGTCCACCCTAGTTTATTTGCCTGAAAGTGACATTCGGTAGCAAGTCAAGTGTCATGTGACTGCTCACTGGCTGTCAATAAGCGATCGTTAATACGAAAACTCCAGGCAGCCATGTATGGCGTAAACTGGCTGGAATAAAGAGCTTGTAATAGGCCCCCAGAAATCGCAAATAAATCGAACTGTATAATATAATAAAAATGTATATAAAATATTAAAATCAAACTGTACAGGCGTACATGTTGCATACCACGTACCATGTTGCTAATGGCTAGTATTTGTTTTTCTGTAAAACTGACATACAAAGCAATATGAGAAACGACGATTCCCGAAACTCATATAAACGTGGTTCTATTGTACATGTCGTAGCTGCTCTACGCGCGCGTAGAGCTGCTACGACGTGTTGTAGCATCACGTTAGCGCATCGTAGCGCACAGGTGACTGCTACGCCTTGGAGCGAATAACCTTTCACCTCAATAACTCGATGCGTAGTTTAGTCTGAGCTCGTCATGAAAATGTTGTACTTTCAATAACTCTTGGGTTTTCAACAGCAATTGAGAAGAAATTGCGAGTTATATAATAATCATATGTATGGCTTCACACCACGTCAATCTGGCCCTGTGCTAGGACCCGAAGAACTTATATTACACTGTATCAGACAACGAAAATATATTTAATACTTTTATACTATACACATATTTAAGATTTTTAGTATATTATATACAAATTCCCTCGGCGGGATTCGAAACTCTCGATCGAGCACCAACGCGCTCAACCACTGCGCTATGGAGGTCGTCTAAATGTTGTAGGCAATTGTTTTAAAACGGTTGTTATGATTTTTGGAAAAACACGAACTCATAAATTAAAACTTGGCTTTAATAATATGAATACTTACTAACAGAGAAAGTTAAAATTCTCAATAAGCGAAAGTAAACATTTCATCTCAAGTTAAGGGAACTTTTACTTAAGTTAGAGAAAACTATTCAAAATATAATATTGTTTTGTATAGAGTTGATTGCACAGCCAGTTAGCTATTTGCTGGCGCCAACCCTCCCTTGTTTATCTAATCATTTAGTGTATTTGTTCAAACACACTAACAACGACATATTTTTTCATAACTTGGTGAGTGAAAGAAAAATTTCATCTCAATATTAACTTAACTAAATGCAAAATGTGCAGAATCAGAACGATACAAAGAACAATTATTTTAAACGTTATTAACAATCCGTGCAGTAATAGATTGATAAGTTATACAATACAATATAAGTTTACATTTAAGAGATTTTGATAATATTGTTTACTAGTTTTAATCTATGTTGATAAGGCCGGCTATGTTGATAATCTTCATAATGTATGGACTTAATAAAATAAAGATTAAAAAAACTATCCTCACAGTGTACGGTTCTTCTTGGAATTAAGGTTAAAACACACAGGATCAGCTGCCGGGTTTATCTCGAAATTATTCGTTCGATTTATCGAATTTATTGTATTTCTCGAAAACTGTTTTTTAAAATACGCCCGGTTTCTGGAAGGCTGATCAAATTGATCAATTGATCAAATCAGCTAATCTGAACGCTCACTGGTGAAAACAGTGACAGCAAAGTGATGATTGTACCCATAAATAGAACCCTATCGTCTAAGCTGGTTTATTGTTACTTATTTTTTAAGTTGACGCTATTTTTGACGTTGGTGTTTATTATGTATGCATTTTAGAACATGTAAGAATTGTAATGTTCCTACATGCGTACATAAACTGTCAAAAAAGTTACCCTATTTTTGGTTACGCCAGAGCCGGGTAAAGTATTCGACGTTATAAACCTACCTACGATGGACCGTAGCGCCTAAGGATATATATTCGTAATAATAGCCTTGGTAACTTAAGCTACATATGTTATAATATTCACGGGTGAAAGTTTTTTTTATTAAAAATTGAGGTACTCGTATGTTTGATGGATTTCGATAATTCTTTCACTGTGACGATTTCGTCTACTTCTTCTTAATCCGGTTAAAGTTTTTTGTATAAAAATTGAGATATTGTATGGATTTCGATAATTCTTTCACTATGAGGACATTATCCCTGCTTTTTCGTTGAGGTTATAGCTTCTGATAAAAAACAATTTGCTAATACAATCAGCGGAGAATCTAATTGCGCTTTTGCATTCTGCATCAGCAAAGATAAGTGGGCAATCCCGACCCGCCTGCGCGGCGCCCGCCCCGCGTCAGTGCCGCGCCGCCCGCGCCCGGAACGAGACGTGCAGTGCTGTGTGGTGTGTGTGTGATTGTTTGTTACTGTACGGATTCAATCATGAACACGTAAGTTGCAATTTGTTTCTAAAACTACCCACCTCACGGATAGCTTGGGATTTTTACTGTCAGTTTGGTAACTTGTGATCAAAAGTTTTGTATACAACCCATGTTACTCATTTTACTTACCGCAATTTAGAGTTCCGTATCTAAATATCCTTAGATCAAAACGCGACAATATTACTCAAACTCAGCTGACTACTCGCTTGTATCTCATGAATGGCATGATCGTGGCAAATAGTTCGAATTTTCAATATGTTTATGTATTTCTGTTCCGTTATAGCAGCTATAAACAGAATAAAATAAATATTAGAGCTTCCACTCAACAATCGTTATTTTCATAAGTACTGGTACTTATAGTTGTATATATAATATAATGGTTCCAAAAAACCTCGAGCACGACTCTAACTCGCACTTGTTTTATTCGTGATTTCGTTATTCCCCAGTCATACATTAATGTAGTCGCTGGGATAGCTAGCTGAGTACAGTCAGCATAGAATAAAAAAGCTTTATTCAAAATTTTTGCCATGTTTCAATAGGCTATATAATCGGGTAGACAATTGATTCGCACGCAAGAGGCTACAGGTTCAATTCCCAGGTTGTGGCGTGTACGAATGAGACTTATTTCTCAAGTACATTATAATGTGAATGGTGAATGGTAACATCGTTAGGAAACCCGCATGTGGTTGTCTCCAGACATATCAACCAGTCATTCCTCTAGACTAGGCTGAGTACCTTTGTAGTGAGAATACTGTTGTGCTGAGCGACACGACGCGACTTTTCAAATCGCAGTCTCAAGCGCTATCTATCTTTTATCTTCTCATCTTTTTCTCTTATATATAAAAATGAATTGCTGTTCGTTATCTCGCTAAAACTTGAGAACGGCTGAACCAATTCGACTATTTTTATGCTTGAAATATTTGTGGAAGTCCCGGGAAGGTAACGGTTCATCACAAACTACTTCTATGCTCAACGAAGTGGGCATGGGTTAACTAGTAGTGTTTAAAGATTTATTTCACACGGAGAGTACTTTTTTTCATCAAATAACGAATAAAAAAAAGTATATATAAGCCGAGCAAGAACATAATTTGACAACTACGTAAAACTGACGTTATCGAATGTTAATTATATTGGCTATATCATGCTTTTCATTCGATAAAGTTAACGTTACCGAATGACAATTATATGGGTTCTGGCGTTTTCAATTATCATTCGATAACGTTACTTTTACGGAGCTATCCTATTCCTACTAGGCCTTTATGTACCTACAAGTACAATGACCGGGTTAAGCTATGTCTAGATTAATCCGTCTCGCTTTCTGCTACAATTACCATTAGCTCCTTACCACTATATCAATCTGTTGCAAGATTACAGGAATGGATTAATTCAAGATCCAGTGTGGGATGAATTGAACGCGGGTCAAACCAGCAATTAGATTAACTAAGGTTAGATAGAGTAATTCCTGGTTGCTGAAAGGCTGATGAAAATCGTTGATCATTCAACATTTGGTTTAAAAAAGCCTTTCTCATTGGTGAACGTCACTCGCAACAAATTTGCTCACTCACTACTTTTACCAATGAGCGTTCAGAATGGCTTGTTAACTCAAATGTTACCTGTCAATGATTTGATCAGCCTTTCAGAAACCGGGGTAAGAAAGCATACATCTTTTATATTTTTTTAGTTTCGTAGTTCGCAAAGTACTCTACATTTTTGGTACCCCCGGATGTTTCTAAAGGTACAAGACACTGTGCGAAATAACTTAGGGTGAACATATTATATATTTAACTATACTTTAATCCCAAAATAGTAACTAATTAACAAGGTTATTTATTTAACCTTAGCTGGCGCAAGTGGTAGGTACTTTGTTGTAATTTTTTATACTTATATGTTATGCTTAAAACTCTTTAGGAAAATTATTTTGAGTGAAACCGCACAGTAACTTTTTAAGTAATTGACTGAAAACCGAGTTGAAAGTAACGAAACCTTCCTAAGGCTCTTTTTAACACCCGACGAAAACACTGGTGATGTAAATTGATGTGTCTGTTCTGCAGTATTTCTCTACATAAACTATAAGTGTGGAATATATCATACTTCTCCGTCCGTGCAGTTTTCGCAAACAGGTATACAAAGCTGCTTCACGTATATTATATGTCATGGACAACTTTATTAATGCGCGCGATATGAATAATATCTATGTATCTATAATAATATATATTCATGTTGAAAATATTTCATAATGACCAGGTATTATATATGCCCAATTTATTACTAGGTTCATAACATATAGATTTAATTGTTCCAAGATAACATCGTTCGTGTGTAGCGCCTATATAATAAATGACTTGTGAAAGTAACTTAGTTGCGAGGGTGGTGATCGATTGGCGGGCAATTTGAATACCACTGTGTGAAAAACTAAGGCGTACGCAATTAAAGCTTTGGAGGCAATTAAGAGGAAACAGCACGGTTGAGAGAAATACAAAATAGATATTTAAAAAATCTATTGCTGGCTCGCAGTGCCTTAGCTAGCCAGCACTAGTGCGATAGAGACAACTGCAGCTCGAACTGAAATTACCTATTAAAAGTACACGAAATCAACGTTTGGGGTCCCCCCCGTATTCTCCTGCAAAACTTAACCGATTTACATTATTTTTCATTATAAACTAAAAAAAGGTTTGAGGTTCCCATGTTTTGATTTTACTGTATAATGCAGTAAAATTTTTTCCTAGGCATTTAAACACAGCGAAAAGTCTGGTATTTTTTTACATTTTTGAACGGCCATAATATATTCTTAAATAATAAATTTATTAAAAAAAAGAAATAATAGGTACGTATATAATATAACATACGTAGATATTTAGGAAAAACTGTGTTGTCTGTGATATTACTATTGTGCTATACGATTGTATAAAATAAATGAATTAATCGCCTCTGTGGTCTAGTACCACAGAGGCGATTAATTCATTTAGGCTTAGAGCCTAGCCCTCGGAGGTCGAGGGTTTGATTTCCGCGTTGGAACAACAAAAAATATTGTTTTCATGTTTGGTTAGGACAATGCAGGCCGATCACCTGATTGTCTAACAAGAAAGATGATCCATGCGTCGGAAAGGCGTCGTGTCGGTTATCCGTCCCACTGGGCTGTCTGTGTATTGCGTACACTTGGGCACTATAAAACAACTCCCGCGTAGCTGGTCTGGTTTCAATGAAACCGTCCACCGTTACCTAAATCGATGTGTGGAGGCATTATTTGAATAAATGACTGCTAATATTTAATTATAGCACCCCTTTTTAGACTGAAAGTAGCAACGCTGCAAGCGTAAGTTGAAAAATGATTTTTATACAAATCAATGTGTATAAAACAAAGTCAGACACATGCCACCAACCATTATCTATTTTTATTGGAGCATTAAACCATAATTGCTACTTACCAGTTGAATGCACTTTCATCCACGTGATAAATTAATGGTGAAAAATAAATCATTATTTGCAAACTTTTTCCCAAATCAGATGTTACAAATGTTTTCTACTTCTCTTAGGATTAAACATAACTCGAGAATTACACCTGTAAATTTTTATTACTGACTTCTGTATATACACGTTGTAAAGTAACTGAAATGTAATACTAAGTATACATATTATATATCGATTATTGACCTCTGTAGGTCAGTCTAGCATGTCATGTCATGAAAGACCCAAGAAGGTCGCGGGTTTAAATTCTGCTGAGGCAGAAAAAGATTTTAATTTAAAATGGAAGCTTCAGCTTGTTTGCATTTACTCTTCGTGTAATAATATGGTCGTGTATTATATAATATTTATTTATTTATTTATTGACTCACCAACAGAACAACATTTGGTGCATTAATAAAATATAAAAACAAAAAGGGCTTAAAGATAAAATGAGTCCTAATGATAGGTGAAGTACAACATGCGTTTGCGATAATGAATATGAAATATGGGATACAATATGTGTAAAGTATAAAAGTATTTAATAATTTATGTAATATCCTGTTACATGAAACAAGATCTTTGGCTAAGTTTACCACGTGGCTATACAGGCTGTAATATTAATGAGTGATAATACTTTAAGGTGTGTATGTGCCTACTATGTAGAGTTTACTGTGAAAGTACCAGCGCTGAAACAGTTACTTTTTTAATTATTGTATGTGCAAATGTATGATGTTGGGGCATTTCACATGGAAGTCCAAAGTAAGCCTTTCAGCGCTGGTACTTTCACAATAAACTCTACAAAGTACGCTCATACATACCCTAAAGTATTATCACTCATTTACTTTACACCTTATATGTTTATTTCATATATGTACAAAAAACCTGTATTTTGTAATAAAGAGACTCTCTTTCTATTTCTTCCTTTCATCTTTAACTCATAGCGTGAGGTTTGTTTAAGACATTTTCATGTTTTCCGTAATATGCCTATAATTATATTGAAGACTTGGATGGGTATGAAGCAAAATTGTGATTTCGAGAAAATAGAGTTCAAACTGTCACTTAAACATTTTAGAATACGTCGTAAAGTATTAAGTACATTAATTTCAAGATCTGTCTCTAGAATCAAGGTACTTTATACGTGTACGTTACTAGATATCCTAAAATGTTTAAGTGACAGTTTAAACTAAATTTTCTCGAAATCAGAATTTTGCTACTCATCACATTCATCCATTCATGCCTTATATTGTCTCTAGTTGTCCTACACCTTTATTTCATTTATGTAAAACCTGTATTTTGTAATAATACAGCCTCTCTTTCTCTTTCTTCTCTTTCATCTTTAGCTCAAGCACGAATAGCGTGAGGTTTGTTTAAGACATTTTCATGTTTTCCGTAACAAGCCTATATTTATTGTCTCTGGTTGACCTTTTATCTCCACAACATTTCTACGCCTAACTTCCCCAGAAATTAATCAGCAATGTAGTTGTGTAGGAGTATCAACCTTTAATGTTTTTAATAATAATAAATGTTGTTGGCCACAAGCAACTTCACTAAAACAAACCATGAAGGTGCAAAATAATATTATAATAATAAATATTAGCATTCTGCTTATCTTCTTCACATAAACTTTAAATTTCATTCACCTACACAATAATTTAATTTACACTTTAGCGTTTGATTACGTTTTTAATAATTTTTAAAAAATAACACGATCGGCTTCGATTAAATCATCATCATGGGGCTGATTCAAGATGCCATCGCTAATTATCGCTTACAAAGTTCGATAAATGATCGCGATTTGGTATGTCATTTAGCGTACCTTATGTCAAATCCCATACATTTTGTTATCGAACTTTGTAAGCGATGATTAGCGATGGCATCTTCAATCAGCCCCCTGGTGTGTTAATCGAAACTGGTCGTGTTATTTTTTAAAAACTATTAAAAACCTAATAAAGTGGAGAAGTTTAAATTAATAATTGTGTGTTATTATTGTGCACATGAATTTTCATCAAAAACCAACAGTAGGTTCAATCAGTTATATCATATACCGAAGTATATGCATATCGCTAGACTTTCGAAAATTTGTACTAATAGTTTATACTTTACGTATTAATATACAGTGATAATACTTTAGGGTGTGTATGGGTCCCGTATATAGTTTACTGTGAAAGTACCAACGCTGAAAGAGTAACTTTTTTTTTAATTATTTTATGGGAAAATTTATGATGTTTGGGCATTTCTCATAGATGAAAGTCAAAATTAAGTATTTCAGCGCTGGTACTTTCACTGTAAACTATACATATAGGCATATGGGGGGCACATACACACCCTTAAGTATAATCACTCACATATTTCATACCTTGTATACTAAGCTGAAACCTCATTGAACAGTTACAAATGATCATAATTTTTCAGGTTCAGCTTTCAACTGTTATTAATAGGTTTACTCTAGAAAATACTTCGAAGAGCGTACCATTCTGTACTATGTTAAATGTGTATTTTAATTGTACAATGTTTGTTAAAATATTGCTTCTTTAAATACATATGGGTAAGAGTAAATTTCATTATTGTATAAAATAAATTAAATTATCGTGGATTTAATCGTCCCGAACTCAATCCAAAAGTTTTCAAAGTCTGTTTAGGTCAATTCCCACCTAATCATCTAATTGTCTAACAAGAAAGATGATCCATGAACCACATGGGCATAATTATAATGTCAAGGGTACAGGCAAAAAAATATTAAAAAGCTATAAGCCGACTTTGCAAAAAATGGGTCTAAAAAGGCTGAAACAAGAAAATAATTGAATGTGAAATCCAGAAATGCATAGGTACAAAAATGGTCAAGGTTGAGCCGTGGTCGCACCCACTATTGGCAGGTTCGATTCGCAACATTTTTTTCTACCGTATTTTGGTGTGAACTAATGCTTAAATTTTATTAGCAGGTACGACCACGGCTCTACCTTGACCATTTTTGTACATTTGTGGATTTCAAATTTAATTATTTTCTTGTTTCAGCCTTTTTAGACCCATTTTTTGCGAATTCGGGCCTCCATTTATTATTTATACTTTGGTGAAAATTCATGTTACACAGTAATAATACACAAATTACTTTTTTCACACTTCGAAATCGTAGTAGTAACGTATTAAGTACATTGATTCCAGAGACAGATCTTTATATTATTAATGTACTTAATACTTTACGACTTGTTCTAAAATGTTTGAGTGACAGTTTGAATTTATTTTTCTCGAAATCCTTTCACTTTATTCACTTAATATAGTGAAAAAGCACGTAATTTGTATACTACGTGAGAAAAAAAAACATTTTCGGCACCGTCCATGAAAAAATTAACAATTACTGTGTGTATTTTGTCAACCACTTATTACAAACCCCAGAACACTTTTTCTTTCATATCAAGTTTTCGTAGAATACTCGTAAAAGAAATAGATAGAACAGAACGAAGCTTCGTTAGCAGCCTCTCATTAAATGTCTATCATAGATCGATGGATTCGTGTTACGTGAAATCAGAGGTAATATCTCTAAGTAATTTCTGATAGAGAAATAATGTGGGCATCAAATCGTAATAATCTATTTTCTATAGGTTTATGATAAATTATTGGCTAGTGTTTGTGTGTTGTATATTTATATAACTGATTGAATATACTGTTGGTTTTTGATGGAAATTCATGTTCACAATAATAATGCTCAACTTTTTATTTCCACTTTTCCACTTTTATTAGTTTTTACGAAATAACGCTACCGGTTTCGATTAAACCACACCTGATGATGATTTAATCGAAACCGGTAGTATTATTTTACAAGTTACAAGTATCTGACATCGGAAATATATTTAATACCTTTATACTATAGGTTTACATATTTTTGTTATAGTATTAATACATATCCTAAGAACACAGAACTTTTTCTTCGACGCGTTCGACCACTGCGATACAGAGGTCGTCAAATTATTAAAACGTAATAATAGTAGACAAGTGTAAATAAAAAGTTGTGTATTAATATTGTGTATATAGTTTTGACATTAACTTTAATGATATTGATATGATCAATATAAGATGTTGTTATTTTCCGACTTTGCATCATAATATGGATCTTAGAAATTTTTACGGTAGAAATTCTAAGTAGCCAGACCTTTAATTTTTTACAAGTTATGTTTGTGATGGGATCTCAGTTCTTTTTATAGAAGACTAGCTGACCCGTGCCCACATCGTTGAGCATGGAAACCATTTAAACCTTCCCGGGACTTCCACGAATATTTCAAGACCAAAAATAGCCGAATCAGTTCAAGTGATGTCGAGTTTTAGCGACACTAACGAACAGCAATTGATTTTTATATAGACTATGTTACTCAGTAACTAACAGTAAAGTGATAATGTAGCTTGCTAATGAAAAAAGAATTATTAAAATCGGTCCAGTACTTTTTGAGTTTATTCGTTACATACAAAAATACAAATCTTTCCTCTTTATAATATTAGTGTAGATTAACGTAAACTAGTTTTTTTGTCCCAAAGTTATAAAATGCAGTTGGTATATTGATAACTAGACAGAAATTCCAAAATGTTTACATTTTTACTTCATCTATACACTAAACTCTACTTGCATTCCAAATTTGAAGCTTTATGTCTGCTAGAAGCGCCTTAATTTATACTTTTTATTATAGGTCAGTGAGTGAGTCAATGAGTAAGTAAAAATTGAGTCATATAAAGAAGTTAATTTTTAAACTTCTATTCAATTAAATGTTTCAATGAATGAAATTTGAAATATACCGTGTTTATGCAGCGCTTACTTAGTGACTAAAATGCACGATTCTAGTTTTATCTACAACAAAGTTATTGGGGGTCGAAAATGGCCTGCTTCGAGAAACGGATGGTAAATTCGTATTCAACTTGGCGGGGACACTACCGTGCTCCCAGATATTATTGTTATTGAGCTACATTTAAAAATTATATTACTTCAAACCCGTTGTTGTGTACGACAGAATAATAATTTAATATTTATGGAATCGGCAACACAATTTTAAAAATGTATACATATCATTGACGCAATCACAGTGAGTTAACTTTTAGTATTATACGTTTGTTACTTCTCGTGACTGTATAAATTATAATGTTAATGGCTTCCTACGCCAGTTTCGGTTCGGCTGAAGGCAATCCGCAAGTGGTTTTAGTGAGTAAACCGGCCGTAGCGAGCCGGGAGTCCCACATAACCCTCGGGGAGGGTCCCCTGGGAGATGCGTAATGCATTTCTCTTGCGAAATAAAAAAAAAAGGTATGTAGTGGTTATGTTAACTAGTACTCTCTTACAAAGTTCGTCCTAAATTTTTAAGCATTTAATTAGCATTCAGGATACCTAAAGCATGAAACCTTAAGTGAAAAGTTGTGACGAATTTCCAAGCTAAATAAACTCGATTTTAAACCCTAGTGACTTAGCGTTAATAAAGAATTACCTCTTGATTTTGACAAACTAACAATAGTAACAAAACTAAAGTAAAAAAATTATAAAGAGACTCATTTTATGTTCTTTCGTTATAATAATAATTTGAGCTGTCATAATATCTAAAATTACTATTTAGTTGATTTAAATAATAGAAGTACATAATCACATATATATTAAACTGCGTACTAATTTGTATACTTGTAGGGCCCATGTGTGTCAGTCTGGGTTAACTTTAATAGCCCAGAGTTATCGAGTATTCTGAATATCTAACACATTAAAACAAAGTTATTTAGTACTAGTTATTTAAGCCTTAGTGCAAGAAACTTGAATATAAAAACTATGTAAGTAGGACAGGTTTTTGTTATTATGTGAATTTAAAGGAAACAGCGATTTTTTGGTAAAATGTGTTGAATATAAAATGAAAACTTCTCTGCAACCTGAACATAATACTAACTTTGAGCATTAAACAAATCCTAACACACCTGAGCGGATTTTCGTGAAATTTGGTATACAGATAGTTTATACTTTGAATTACCATAATATTATAAGCCATACACAATATCCTTGTATGTGTTATGGTCCAAGTAATAAATTAAGCATTATAATGCTTAATTATAAATGTATTAATACATAATGCCCGGTCATTATGAAATATTTCAAAAGGGAGAGTGCAATTTAATAATATACAAAGACTTAATTTGTAACTGGCATTATGCATAATATTGTTCATCACCTTTTGGGCAGAGTGATAAAACCTTTTTTCATAACAATTCTCATTTTACTTAAAATACCCCGATAGAGATAGATATTATTCATATTGCCCGCATTAATCACCTGGTCCATAACATATACATATCATGTCTATTGTCTATAAACAATTTCATAAAAGCAGACTTGAATTCAGCAAACTCTAATAGAACGTACTTAGCTCCTAGCTACTAGCTTCCAGCTAACGTGGGTTACCTGGAATCTAGCCATTAGCACATTAAGCCACGTTCGTACGAGAGTTTTTACAACGCGCATATAAAAGAGTTTAAATAGAATAATATTGCATTCCATTTATTTGTTTACACAAGCCCCAAGCCCGCAGTTGATGACCAAAGCATATACAGCTCAGATCCGACTAGCAAGCCGAGGACGTCCCCCCTCCCGATCGACAGCATCAATGCAGTCTAAGGCAGGGTCAGCAGGTCCGCCGGTCGATCAGCCACTAGCTTGCCACATCCGCTATCGCTTGATGTTTCAAGATAGTGCTGCCCGGGGGCACCGTCACAGTTACTTCACCAGAGTCCACGATGCCGCTAACATGCAGATTCGGTCCGTTAATCAGCAGCACTGATAAACTGATGAAGTATCCATGCACACTAGGAGGAAACCGGGAATCACCCCCCTGGATATCCCGGGTCATGGAAGTGTATTAAATTTGTGTATAATATAATAAAAATCTAAAATATGTGTATAGTATAAAAGTATAAACATATTTCCGTTGTCTGGTACCTGTAACAAGTTCTTCGGATACTTATCACGGGACCAGATTGACGTGGTGTGAACTGTCCACAGATATTATTATTATTACAATCGTTATCCAGTGGGCTTATAGCTTGGTTCTTGATTTCGAAGAATTGATCCCCGCGTATGAACAACAAAAAATGACTGCCACGAAAGATGCATGCGTGTGATGGTCATGTCATGCCATACTTTTCGGTCAAAATACACGTGGTCAAGGGGTTTAGAGCTTGGTTTTCAAATTCGAAGGAGGAATCTTGTCGCTTCGGAATAACAATGAACGATGATGCATGCGGATGGGCGTGTAAAAAGCCAGTCGCGCACCTCTGATCTCTTGCCATACTTGTCGGTCAAAATACACGTGGTTGGGGTTAGAGATTGGTATTCGATTTCAGAGGATCGATCCTCGCGTCGGAACAACAAAAAATGTCAGCCATGAAAGATGATGCATGCGTCGATTGGGCAACGGTACAGCACCACTCTACTAGAGTAAGGACAGTGAGAGTGATCTTGTGTATTGTGCATATTTGAGCACTGTAAAATAACTCCTACATGTCTGGTGCCTAAGACCAGCGATCGCCGTCGAAGTGTAGGCAGCTACGAGTAATATTTAAATACATACAATACATTTGAATATGAAATACGTAACATATTGAACTTACATACAATATTATAATGCACATATGAAATGTTCTTCAATATGGCACTTGTATGACGTGTTCGCATCAGATATTCATGATCAGATTGACTCGACGCATGTACACAAATTTTATACCATTTATCGCGTTTAAAATGTTTCGGTAAATTATTGTTTTTCAAAACGTATAAATGGGTAGTAAAATGTGGTCAGCTTACATTTTAATGGTGTGTCACGTCGCATTTAACACGTTATTACACGCTTATAATAATAGTGACGAATCGTGACGTCACACGTCGTATGAATATAATAATTATAATAAAACTAGCTGACCCGTGCCCACTTCGTTGAGCATAGACACCGTTTAAACCTTCTCTGGACTTCCACGAATATTTCAAGACTAAATATAGCCGAATCTAAGTTACAGAGACTAACGAACCGCAATTCATTTTTATATATAAGATACAGATAAATAAATGCCATTTATTTTAGGCTGTATAGGCCCATATTATAAATTACCCTACAGACTAACATATATTATACAAAATACTTAAAAACTACACTATACGTATTATCGGCGATGTAGCGCGCTTCGTTCCGGAGTCACTCCCGGAACCTCCAGTTGACCTCCACACCCGTCGGCCAAAACTCCTTCGCCTCGAAGGTTGAAGATGAGTTGGTACCCTCACCACAAAGGAACTGAAGTTCACCGTGTGATGGGACTGCAGACGTTCAACCCTCAATGGGAGGGATGTCTTCTTACATATACCCAATATTGATGCAGATTTAATTTTGACTATGACAACAGACTAAGCGATACGTACAAGTTATTTAATCAATCATCAATTGAACACACGTTTAACCAATAGTTAAGACTAATCTTATGCCTAAGCATAGATCTCAAGAACTCAATTAAAATAAATGGCGCACAAATCCTTCACACGCATTCGATTTACTGGCGTTACTATCGAGATATACTCGTTTGTTTTACACGCCGCATAGCAGTCAAAGTAGTTCTGTCTAATAAATTTTCGTTATTTTAAATGTGAGACGTAGTACAGAATTTTTTAGATATTAGACAATTATTATCGCAACATTGATAACTAACGGCTTTTATCATAAGTCACTAGTATTAGCGACATTTGATGTGAATGTGATGAGCCTATAATAATAATAATACCCCCTCACCGATTTCGGTGTCGGTAGCCGATTTCATTGAAACCAGGCCAGCTACGAAGGAGTTTCTTATAGTGCCCAAGTGTGTGCGCAATACACAAAGACACTCTCTCTTCCTTTTACTCTCATAACCCAGTGGGATGGTAAACCGACACGACTGGCGAGAGCACAGATGCAGGACCGACTTTTAACATGCCCATAAGACGCATGGATAATTATCTTTCTTGTCTGTTTGTCTTCAGGTGATCAGCCTGTATTATCCTAACCAAACTAACGAAAACGACATTTTTTTTGTTCCAACGCGGGAATCGAACTCACGACCTCCGGGTCGAAAGCGAAGCTCTGAACCACTAGACCACGGAGGCGATAATGACTGTAATGAGCCTATGCTATACTGCTGGGCAAAGGCCCCCTAGCCACATTAGCACCGAAGTATGCAGACTATAAAATCTTTAATGCAAATTGGCGTCAATTTACAAAATTTCCCTTCAACTTTAAAATTTAAAACGGATGTAAGCCTCTGCCCATCCTAAGTACACACTTAAAGCGAAATTTAAAAACTCCTGACCTTTTACATAAAATCACTTTTTATATCGCCCTAATATATTTCAAAGAATACATTAATGAAAAGGAATAATTAATTTTTCATCTCCTTTTTTACCTTTTTTACCGCTTTTTCCATTGCTTTTATATTAACTTTTTTAATTAATTACTTGGGTATCCCTAAATCTGATACAGTTATAGAAGGTCGATTATGTTATCTAACAATACAGTTTCAATATAGTCTCGAACTCATCTAGCAGCAATATAGCGTGAGGCTTATGAGATTACAATACCATTGCATTCTTATAAACCTCACGATTTTGGGTCACTTTATATGACAGTCACTTACTTAAGTATTTCATAACTTATTAGTCAGATTTACACAATATATTATAGCCCCAATGACTTTGTGCTCGAATGATTAGTCTTGTCGAGTACTTTGTCTATATTAATCAGGGTCAGATGATAAGTCTGTATGTGTATGACTTTGTAATAAAAAAGGTTGTATAAAAATATTTTCGAAATCAAAATTCTCTCAAGTACCTATCCATCACTCTATTTAATTATTATTTAAAAAAAAAAGTATAGCTTGATACTATACTTGAATATCTACGCTGTATGTATGAGTCCATATAAGTCTGTATGTGTATGACTTTGTAATAAAAAAGGTTGTATAAAAATATTTTCGAAATCAAAATTCTCTCAAGTACCTATCCATCACTCTATTTAATTATTATTTAAAAAAAAAAGTAAAGCTTGAATATCTACGCTGTATGTACGAGTAAAAAAAAACTAATACTATGGACATTTTGCAAGATGATGAGACGTCTACCGGCCCCAAGTCAGGTGTCATTTGCTATGAGGCAGTTATTCTTGGCTGTCAACACGGCTTAGCACACTTAGCCCCGATTTCACCAACGAATGTTAGTGTTAACGGCATGTTAAAATACCATGCCTTCTCATTGATTGATAGAAATTACGAGAGGAACAACATGATATTTAACGAAGGATTAACTTTAACGTTGCTTGGAGAAACACGCCCTTAGAGTGACATAATTATTATTCATTGCTAGTGGTCGCCTAGTGGTCCAAATTCAATCAGAGTTTTTAAATTTTAACTCTGTAATGATTCCTTCACCTTTTAAATACGACAAAATGTAAATGTTGTCTATGGGCAATGGACATATTGTAACAAAGTTTTTGGTTCACGTATTTGTAATTATTTATTCAAAATAAACTATAAAAACGGTAAATAAAAAGCGCAATTCTCAATCTCAAATAACATTCTAAAAAGTAAACGGACGAATAAAATACTTGCAAATGTACAAAGAATCGTTTCGTATTTAAAATTTAAATATGTTCGAATAAATATTGCAATAAATTGTCGGCAAAATTATTTAAATAAATGTAAACATACAAAACAAACCAGCATGTTGGCACCAAATATATAGCTTTTGCTTCAATATATTCAACCTTTTGAATTCGGAATGTCCCCGTAGATGTAAATAAAATATTCATAGAATTGTTTGCATACTTATTAAATCTCAACTTGCGGAAGATGAAGAAAAATGTAAGCTCCGTCATAAATTGTTGTGAATAATGAGCATTGACTTGATAGGATGGGAAAAGCAAAATCCCGTGATAATTCTTTTGTCACTAAAATGTCGATTGTTGATTGTATCGATTAATAAAAATGTTGACCTAATTAATTGTATTATAAATAATAATCTGAATTATGAAAATCATGAATTTAGAATTCAAAGGTATGATATAATTTATGTTTTCTTTTTCAATGAAATATTTTGTTTTCAGTTACAACTTGTTACAAAACTTTTTATGCTTTCCAACTTTTTCTACTTTGTTTTCAATTATTAGAAATATTTAGGGCAGTTTTGTAAGGCTTTTCATGAAAGTACAGGTTTGAAATGTTGAAGAAGTTATAAAAATGTCTACGAAAAATAAGTTGAGGCCTAATTCTTAACTCAATATAATAATATCTTAGTATATTATTTCCATGATATTATCTGTAGGTAAAAATAGTACAACAATGATGTAATCTAAATTATTATATTATATTTTATAATATCTATAATTATTATTGTGACATATTTATCAGGGTTAGATTTATAATTTTTGTTTGTTTTATTTCTAAGTAGTTATATTATTATATTATGTCCTGATTGTTTTTAATATTTTTCTTTTTCCTATGCCAATGATTGTTCGGAAGAAATCATTAATTAATTAATTAATTAATTAATTAATTAATTAATTAATTCATTCATTCATTCATTCATTCATTCATTCATTCATTCATTCATTCATTCATTCATTCATTTTTCATTCATTCATTCATTCATTCATTCATTCATTCATTCATTCATTCATTCATTCATTCATTCATTCATTCATTCATTCATTCATTCATTCATATATACATACATACATACATACATTCATTCATATTTCATAATGGAATCTGTGGGAGACAGACTAGCACCTCTTCATCAACGTTAAAGTTATTAGTCGTAAAAGGCGACAGAGTAATGTATTATCCGGCAGGCTTATGACGTATATCTTGCAAAAGCAAAGCAATCGCAATATTGCGCAATGTTTGCTCTTGAACTTTATCATCGACGGTTAAACGTCCCGATTTCACCAATGCATGTTAGTGTTAACGGCTTGTTAAAATACCATGGCTTCTCATTAATTGTTTCATATAATTACGAGAGGAACGATGACGGATATTTAACGAAGGATTTTAATGTAATAAAACGAACCAATTTAAACAGTAGAGCAATTTAAGGTTTTAAAATTCAGAAAAAATAATCTTAATACTGTACTCGCAAAACCTGCCTGCTAAGCGAGTATAGACAATTACCCCCCATGAAATACTTTGAAGTAGGCTTATATCCAGTAGTGGGCGTCATAGCTGAAGGAAGTGATTAAAGATCTTTGCCTAGACACATTGGACTTGTAACGGTATTAATGTTTATAAATGCATATATTATTTAACGTGCACACACGAAATTTAACACAATTGCGTTATTAACGGCTCTGTTCTGTTTCAATGTGATATTAATGTAATCGAAGCTCAGTATTGGCGGCTGTAATGTAACCAATTGAGATGTCAATGAAAGAAGTACAATGGTAAATAAATTTGCTCAAATTCAATTTATTTGTTTACATTAATATCACATTGACATCCTCAGGGTAATAATACAAGGTGTCAAATAAATGAGTGATAATGCTTCAGGCAGTGTATGTGCCTCATATGTAGAGTATACTGTGAAAGTACCAGCGCTGAAATACTTACTTTTGACTTTCATATTTCTATGAGAAATGCCCCAACATTATAAAATTTCCCATACAATAAATAAAACCTAAAGTATTATCACTTATTAATTACAACCTGCATAGTATTTTTTCTTGATATCTATGAGTTAGAGGACAGTGATAATGCATTTATGGTTGTGCAATAGGTATAACATAGATATATAGATAATAGGTATAGCTATGAGCATATAAATACCTATATCATGTGTATTTGACGAAATCCAAAACATTGAAAGTTTTGATGACAATACTTATTGCTAAGTTACAAAAGGAAGTAAATCTTTTTTTTTGTATTACAACCTCTTCATCCGCAAAGCAAGTACCTACTAGAAAAAATATATTTCGTTCCCATGTAATTATAAAACCTGGAAAGTGGATGCTGGGTAACCTTACACTAATTATGTTAATTACAACTCGTACCTTGAAAATTATATTTTAATTAGCGATTGAAATTTCGAGAAATGTTTCAAACTTTAAGCACTGTTAAAATGTAGTTATGAGGTTTCAAAATAGTTGGATAGAATGAAATTTTGGGTTTTATGCAGAATTAGGTATCAACATCGCTTTTGTTTTAAGAGTTTTATGTAAGTTTGTATTTATTTAATGTAGAGGGGAGGGTCACTAAAATTAACTATATAATATAACTAGCTGTTCCCGCGACTTCGCTCGCGTGGTTTTTGAGTGACTGAAAGCCGTATAAGCAGCGCACGCAATCAAAGTCCCCAAATGTAATTAATTTTACCCGTTTTTGCAACATTTCTCACTGACACTTTGCTCCTATAGGTTGCAGCGTAATGTTATATAGCCTAAAGCCTTTCTCTATAAATTGAATATCCAACAAAAAATTTTTGAAATCGGACCAGTAGTTCCTGAGATAAGCGCGTTTGAACAAACAAACAAACAAACTCTTCCGCTTTATAATATTAGTATAGTTATAGTTAAGTTTAGTGACCCTGCATACAAATATTATTATAGTATGTAGTGGGTATATAATATTATCTGCAATTTAAAACCGAAATCTAAATTTGTAAAACGTAGGTATAGTACGTGCCGTTTAATTTTATCTCAAACCTAGTCTACGACTCAACCATCGACTAGAAAGTGATGTGAATACAATACAATAATAATTGTTTGCGACTATGAATCCTTAGACTATAACTAGATTATATTATTCTAAAGTCAGCTGTGTCGAAATTGCGATTTTTTTACTGTGAAAGTTTGTTTTTCGTTTGACGTTTAACGATTGTTTAATTGTTATAAATTATATTGAATAATGAAGTATCCTTTAAATTCCAATAAAAGTCCTGATAAGTGTACACAATTAGTAAATGTATGAAAACGGTGTTTTCAGTTGGTTAACGTTCAGGTTAAATTTAAAAGGGAAGTACGAAGTGTGTTTTTGTAAAAGGTTTTGATTTGTGTTATACTATAGACATTGTGTCCTTTCATAACAAGTTCTCTCACAGAACTTAAAATCATTTCATTGTTACACAGGGAAAAACAATTTATGACTAACAAAAATACTATTTCTGATCAAAAGGAAAAATATTCATATTAGTAGCAAAAGAGAATATTACAGGAATAACGCGTTATAAAAAGTCACGAATGTAATAAAGAGGTAAGTGACAGCCCTCGTGACAGTCTGTTTATTATTCATCACAGTTGGTGTGGGGGACGGAATACCTGATGACATCGTATGAACCCTGTTCGTATGTAGATCAGATGCTTAGCTGGATACATGAACTAGAATTCACATTAGTTATTAAGGCATTAGAACCAGTTGGGGTGCGTGAAGCCTGAGCACCTTTTTTGGGGTGAGATGGGCAACTATCCCCACTTTAAGTTTCTTTCATTTCTTTTAGTTCGACGAGGGTCGTGATATCTTCTTTTCTTTCTTATATATAAAAATGAATTGCTGCTCGTTAGTGCTAAAACTCGAGAACGGCTAAGCCGATTTGGCTATTTTTAGTCTTGAAATATTCGTGAAAGTCACAAGTCCCGCGAAGGTTCATCACAAACTGTTTCTATGCTCAACGGAGTGGACACGGTCAGCTAGTAGTGTATAAAGCTCCATTTGCCATGAATGAAACGTATTTTTTTTAACGGGCATTGGCCCACCTCACATTCCTACCACTGCAACTCCTGTAAGCCAGGATCAACAGCGGTAACCAGGTAACCAACCACGACAAGCCCTTTGATATGATCTCAGGGGTGCCCGAAGGACAAGCTAATTCTGTCTTGGGACCCACAACGAAATTAATCAGAAGAAAAAAGGAGGATACGTATACGTTCTTTTTGTTTTCGTCATAAAAATTTAAAAATATATAATATATATATGTGCGTATTGTTATGATAGAACAATTTGAGAATCTCCCAGGGACACAAGAATTGGGGTTTATTGGCTCTTCTATATCTATAAAGAAGCTTCTATCATGCTTGTACCACAAAAAAGAAGTAGGACTATTAGTAGGACAAGCCCCTACACCTTATTGCCTACAACTCAAGTAAACTATAAACCAACGGATGCTCTTAAAACAGTTACTTAGTTATGTATAATACAGGGTTATTAAATATGACGTGAAACCTCCCGTGTAAATCAATAGAACCAACTCCCAACAGACGGGGAGGTGTCGATTTGACGTTTACCACGAATAACCGATGTTAGAAGCATAATAATATTGTATTTCAACAATACTGAGCATTGCCGAGTTGCAATTGCTAATTGAAATAGCATTTCTAAGTGACATGCGTTGCTTATAATAAATCGCATACATTTTCGACATAACATCGCTTATTGACGTATCGTTGCTTGTAATGAATTAGTGGAGCGCCTGGGGCGTTAAAAACCTTAAAACCTCGAACTTGAGCTAGAGTGAATGAAATTTAAAAATTTAAAATGGAATGTTTAGCTACTAATATATATTAAAAAGTTTACCAATTTAAAATTTGTGATCTTGATTAAAAAAAAAAAAAAAAAAAAAAATGATAATTTACATAATTCAAACAGTTATATTCAGACAGTTGTCGGGGAAAAATAGTAAATGAAGGAAAATTTAATAAAAAATGAAAATTATTAATAAAAATTGTTTTTTATTTGAAGAATTTACATTTTTGTACATATTAAATATTTTCTTCGACTTCATTTATTTGAATAATAGGTTGAGTATTTAAACAGTTGTCGTTGCACTGTAGACAGGCTACACTACAGTATAAGCCACTTTTCCGACATCCACAAGCAGCTCCACATCCCTTTTTACAATTACAGAATAACATTTGTAGTAGATTATCCGGAGCTACCAGCTCCGGATAATCTACTACAAATGTTATTATTATTGTATTATAATAATTGAGTCATTGCTACTGGAATGAGCATATTACGGGAATACTTCCATCCCCAATTCTCAATATTTACGTCATTACCTAGCCATATCTGAATTTGCAAGTACACTCTTTTCAAGTGTTCAAATGCTGCATCTGTTGTAGGAAGCAATGATAATAATACGACACTTGTTTTTTTTCCCAATCGAAGCTATATAAAACTGTGCTACAGCGGAGCTTCTTTTTCGGAGGTGAAAATGAGGTTTCATTTCGCTTCTTCTGAGACATGAGCATAAACAAATTCTGTTTGTAAGTGAGGTAACAATCCATCCTGTCGTTCGCTTGAAGCAGCTCTCAACGAGGTTACTCCTCTACTTATTTTTATAATATCACCCAATTCTGCATTGGTTTTGGAAGATGAACTGCTGAAGAAGAACCCAATTTTTCACATATTATGCAACTGTGCTCATCATTCATGCTACTGGTTCTTGGTATAAACCAAGATAGTATAATATGTTCGTCAGTTTTCGAATAGTGGATAACCACTATTCGAAAACTGAAATAGAAAGAATTAAATACTCCATTAATTTATTGCGTTTTATTAATTATAATTTTTTTTACTTGAATTGACCTTTAGTCATCTATTTATCCATTATTTAATTGATCATTTAATAACAAACTGCAGGTTTTTCATCAAAATACTTACCAAGCGATGAAATAAAAAGTCTTATGTAATTGAATAGGAATAAACCGTCTGCAATGAAACTACTAACAACAGAAATATGCAAAAAATGTTCGTATAATCGCACAATTTTCACTGTTAAAAATACACAACATGCATAATTTTTACTGTTAAATATACACAACATGTACAGGACACGTGTCATTTATAACTGAACTATTCAGAAAAATTTCGTTTCGTTGTACATTGTAGCTGCCGCTGCCACTCCCCTCCGCGTTTTACTCCCTGCTCCGGGTCCCTACGATCTTTAATACACTCAGGTAACTTCGAAATATGTTCTTCTATGCCTATTTAAGTCAAATGAAACGTATACATAAAAATAATATTATTTAATTAAAATTTATATGCTTAAATATTTTTTTTTTATATTTTTCCGTTTAAAAAATTAAAAAATCAAAAGCACAAAAAAAAAATTGGTAAACATTGCAATTTATAGTTTAAAAAATAAAATTCCGCTTCAAGCATAAAAATTCATTCACTGCAGCAAAAGTTCGAGGTCAAAACCCCCAGGCGCTCCACTAAATCATAATATGTGTATTATACATGTTTGTTTTCAAATTTCATCGTCGAAATAAGCTGTGGCAACAAAATAGCTCTGGGAAAAAAGAAAATACGATTATACTACCTGTCCTCATTTTGTAAATGTATTTTTTGTCAAAAACTAAAAAATATATTTGTTAACTTTTTTTGTTTAAAAAATGTTTCTGGAATGAGAAAAGGTAGTACAATCATAATATCCTAAAGTTATAGTGGCTGTTCTTTTTACATCCGTTATAGGTTTCTGTAACAATTATTATCATATATTATTGGTTTCAAAATACCAATAATAGATAATAATATTGTTAATAAAAATAATATGTCAAAAATAAAATAATATGTAGGTAACCTAATGTAAATAAAAATATAATACGATTTTTAACAGACAACTAAAGTTCTAACAATTATCTCGAAACAAGAAATGCAGGTTAGAATTTTCTTTGAAAATAAATGTATTTTAGAATACATTTAAAATGATATTATTTCGTTTTAATTTTCCATCTGAATCACAATTAAGCAAACAGGTGTATCAAGGTGCTTAGCGGAAGTAATTCTAATTTCGTATCACATAATATTTTATCTCAACAAAATAATTAAAACCAACGTTCGGAATGTTTATCTTCGTTTGAATTAGATGAAATGTTTTTGTTAAATATTTAATGAGTTTCATTAATTTATATTGGTTTCAATTATGTTATCTATCTTTTTGTTAGAAATAATTTTAGGAGGAAAGACAGACAGATAGACAAGCGGATAGATGGGTGGACAGTGTGTATATTTTCTCCCCAGAGAATTCCTACTAGGACTTCATTTCTTTTTGTTTTTTTTTTACAATTTTTTCTTTACAAATGTTTGTAAGTTCCGTAAAGTTGTCAATTCTATATGCGCTGTCATGCTTTTCATACAAATATTATTCATTAATATTTTATTCACAGCTTTCAAATGCTTGACCATTTTATACACATTAAGTTAAAAATCTAACAAACTAGTGTCGAGGTTTTTGCAATTTGTCTCTACTCTCATGTGTTTGATTTTCAAATCGATTGTATTGGCGCAGAGCTCTATTTTCGGAGCAAAATTATCTGCGAAACGGAGAATTCAAAACCATAATTATAGCCACAACCTTAAGGTAACTTAAAACAAGCTTGCTTTTTTGGTTGATAATATTCACTTACTTTAATAATAATTAATTGTATGTATTATCACTGAGTACCTACATGAATAACAGAGCTAGGAAATTTGAAAACATTTACATTACATAAGTTAGATCTACATTTGAAAACGTCGGAGGAACAGCAGCGGCTAATAGAAGGTATTCTATTGTAAAATTCACCTCGCGTCTTGATAGAGAAACGGTAACAGAAAGGATTTATACACACATCCAAAATTGTATCTAACTCTACTAACAACAATCGCAAAACTACATATACTTAACAGTATAAATACATATCCACTACTAAACGCCTCCGTGGTTTAGAGCTTGGCTCTTGACTCAGAGGTCGTGGGTTCTATTCCCGCGTTGAAAAGGCAAGTCGAGGTACTAGCCCATACATTGGGTCCCGATTCTAGTGCTTTGAAAATTGGTTCGATTGTCAGTCTGTCCCGCTTGCAGTGACTTCATCACCTTGTATACCTCTAGGTACGAAAATCGAAGCCCTGAAGAAGCTACGTGTGTACTTGGCTGCCAAACATTGTACTTGTACTTCGAAAATTGTTTCGATTGTCAGTCTGTTCTACTTGCGAGTGCATGACTTCATTCGTTCATACCTACCTAGTATACCTACATCTAGGTAAAATCGGAACCTTGAAGCAGCTAGGTGTGTACCGTACTTGGCTGCTAAACATTGCGTCCTAGGTCCCGATTCTTGTACTTCGAAAAAATTTGTTCGATTGTCAGTCTGTCGTACTTGCGAGTGCGTGACTTCACTCTCGCGTATCTACCTAAGTATACCTACGTCGAGGTACGAAAATCGAGGCCCTGACCCGTGTGTATCGTTCTTCAGGGCCTCGACTTTCAGGTACTTGACTGCCAATGCGTGGAAGCTAAATGTACGCACGTAATTCGCCTTTCTGGACAAGGTCTAAGGCACTTGAACTCGATCTATCAAGAGCCTTACGCTCATAACGATGGATTACTGAACTGGATTTTACACTCCGCCAATAAACTGGGTCAGTATTACCATATTTTCTTGTTTAATTATAATATCTAACAAAAACGCGCGAAATGCCCTCTTTTTACGATGTAGATGAGATTGTAATTTAAAAATGTGGCCGTCATAGAATAGCCATTATCCGCTAAAATATGAAAGATGAATGTTTTTGTCAAGTCGAAAACACTCTTTTTTTGTACGCATCGTGTAAAATTCGTTTGTAATCGCAAATACTGTCAAAAATATTTACAAACTAGCTGTGCCCGCGACTTCGTACGCGTGGAAAAGTGATTTAGGGCAGCAGTTCAAATACATTTTTAGTTTATGAACACTGTCGTTTGGATATTTAAAATCACTAATTTATAGTAATGCTTCTTTATACACGGTATTAGACGTGCATAGGCAAAAGAAGTAGGCCGATGGAGTAATAATAATAGTTTACTGTCAAATAATGGCCGTTTTTGTCGTAAATGTTTTGAGGTATTTTTTCTATGAAAATGCTAACAATTCCTACTACCAGCTCGAAAAATGACCGTGTATTATTAACCGACTTCAAAAAAGGAGGAGGTTCTCAATTCGTCTGTATGTATAATATTTTTTTTTTCTTTTATGCGAACGGGACTACTTGATAGTACGCTCATAAACGCGACGAAGATCTCTGTTCTGAGACTTTACGCCGCAGCGACTGCAGACGATGATCGTTTTCACACCGACGACGCTGCGCTGCTGGCGCCGAGCGCCAAATTTTTTAAAAGTCTACTCTCGGTGCGCAATTCCAACTCGGACTTGCCCGGTTTTTTATTTATTAATTACCTACGCTAACAAACATGTAGCCTACTTAGGGACTTTACGGTTAACGTACTAACTTCCTTTAGACGACAAAATAACAAAAGTCCAAAGGAAAGAAAAAACCCAAGTCGTAGCATTAAAACTAATAAATTAAAATATCATGAAAAACATAAATCTTACTTATATTGACATAACTTTTCTAATTTAAATGTTCCTATGACATCTCATATATTGAAAACAAACTATCCTACGCCTATACTTTATTAATCGTATTTGCAAAACCTAAGTATAATAATAAATTACTTCGCACAAAGTAATAATTATTTTCACTTGTACTGGAAAATAAGTATTACTTTGTGCGAAGTAAATTTAATTGTTCCTTTTAGTTCACCTTTTGAAGTCGTTTTTTTTTGTTTAAAATTATTTAATTTTAGATTTTTTGTGATGGGTATAGTATGAGTAGGGATAATTATCAAAATATGATCAGACGACGATTATTTGAGGACGGAAAATGAAAAACAAAAACGATTAGATAAAAAAAAATAGTAGAAAGAGAAAAAGTCTACCTAGCCTAGCTGGCGTAAGCTAGAGCGGCGCAATTTTTTTAAATATATATATATATATATATTATTATGTATATTGTATATATAGTTTACCGCTGCTCTGGCGTAAGCCAGAGCAGCGCGAAATTTTCAATATATATATATATATATATATAGTTTACCGCTGCTCTGGCTTACGCCAGAGCAGCGCGAAATTTTTCAATATATAAATATATATATATATATATATAGTTTACTGAAACCCGAAATTTTTTGATATTATGGATCCAAGATTTGGTGCAAAACCTTACTGTTTGGTAACATATGCTTAGACTACTTCAGAAAAAATCAAAATCAATATATTATTCCACATAAATTTTGAGGATTTACTTCGATTCCTCACGGATCCCATCATCAGGTCACCATTTTGGTGACAATGGGACCAAATATAAATTATACCCTACACAACATAAAAAAATATTAAAATCGTTTCAGAAACGATGAAGATATCCGCGAAGAAACATAAAAAACAAACATATATTTACGAATTGAAAAACCACAATACAATACAATACAAATATACTTTATTGTGCACACAACAAGTTACAAAAAAAACAAAAAAAAATATACATTACAAAAATCAGACATGCACACAAAGGCGGCCTTATTACTAGATAGCAATTTCTTCCAGACAACCTTATGGTGTTAGAGAAAACAATGCTAGAGAATGGGAGTTGCGCAAAAGTATATTTAATAAAATAAAAGTAAATAAAATAAAATAATACATAAACACAATAAATATATAATATATGTATACAATATAATATAATATATATATCTATATATATATATATACAATAGATAAACCTACATGATATTTTAATTTATAATAATAAGTGTTAGTTACATAAGTTACGGGTTGACACAATATGATTCCAGATAATGATTTTTTATAAGAGTTTTAAAGCGATGTATAGTTTCAGCCTGCCTTATATGGATAGGTAAAGAATTCCAAAGGGAAATGGATTTTACAATGAAAGAGCAATTAAAGTATTTAGTGCGGTGGATAGGAATGTCAAGAAGAAGATTAGATATAGATCGTAGTTCCAGTCTGTCAGAGGTACGGAAGTTAAAATAACTTTTTAAATAAGTGGGACAATGGGAGTCAAATAGGATGTTATAAAGGAAGGAGAGAACACGAGAGTCACGGCGGTAGCGGATTGGCAACCACTTTAACTTGAGGCGATACTCGGAGATATGGTCAAGTTTACGTAAACCGAAAACAAACCTCAAAGCCAGGTTTTGAAGGCGCTCCAATTTGTTCAGTTGTTCCTCCGTCAAGTTAGTGAAAGAAGCGTCCGCATAATCTAAATGGGAAAGGAGTAGGGATTCAGCCAAAACTACCTTAGTGGGTATCGGAAGAACATATCGTAGACGTTTTAGGGAACGCCAGGTAGAAAAAACCTTTCTACTAATCTCTTGCAATTGATGCGTCCACGATAAATGTTCATCAAAGTACACTCCCAAGTTTTTAACCACTTTACTGAAAGGTATTGTTACACCATTTATAAGGACAGGAGGTAAAGAATCATGGTCAACTCTAGAAATTAGCCCGGGGCTACCAATTACAATTAATTGAGTTTTAATAGGATTAATAAGAAGTCCATGATTCTTGCTCCATTCACAAATATTCGACAAATCGTGATTCACTAGATCAAAAGCGGAATTCAGATTGTCCAAAGGAGACTGTGTGTATATTTGAAGATCGTCCGCATACAAGTGGTAGGATGATGAAATCGATATTGTTATAGGGTTTATAAAAATTGCAAACAGAAGAGGAGATAGCACACCACCCTGAGGCACGCCGGCATAGATATAACTCCAATCGGAGAAATAATCAGATGATTTAACTCTCTGCCGTCGTCCTACAAGGTAGCTACGAATTAAATTAATTATTGATGGTGAAAGATTTAAAGATGCAAGCCGGGCTAGCAGAATATCGTGGTCTATGGAATTGAAGGCATTACTAAAATCCAGAAGTGTGAGAATAGTAAGCATTTTATCATCCATACCTGACCGTATATCATCAGCTACCTTTACCAATGCGGTAGTCGTACTGTGACCAGTGCGAAAACCGGACTGGAACGGACTGAGTAAGCTGTTGTGGGTAACAAATTTCGTAAGCTGGTGATGAATGATTCGCTCTAAAACTTTTGATAAAAAGGGTAGGATGGAAATAGGACGGAAGTCAGACACAGTCTTAGGACAGGAGGATTTAGGTAAAGGAATTATGTAAGCTGCCTTCCAGGCATCAGGAAAGGTACAAGACTCTAAACATGAATTAAAAATGTGTGCAAGAACAGGAACAATTATATCTAATATTGGTGTGATCATTCTACGACTGATACCGTCATCTCCTACTGCGTTTGACGATATGGAAAGGATGTGCTTTTTAATCTCACACTCGGAAACTGGAACAGTAAGGAACGGATCAGAATTCAATATAGGTAGCGAAGAAATATAATTTAACGTTTGTGATTTAATTTTGGGGTCGAGATTAAAAGAGGAAGTAAAATGGTTATTAAGTGAATCTATATCTATATTATGAGAGTCTTGCGGTTCAGAGCATTTGCCCACGCCGAGGGATTTGAGAAATTTCCATGTTTTAGCCGGATCCCCGTTCTCAACGGAGGCGTGAATATGACGTCTTTGTGCGACCTCCTTTTTTGTAAGTCGGTTAAAATATTATGTTGGTTATTTCATGTTACAATCTACCTTTGTGCCAAGTTTCATTTAAATACGTTGAGTAGTTTGGCTGAAATACCGTCAAATAGGTAGCTACAATTTTTTGAAGATCCCACGGGAACCCTTACGTTTTTCGGGATAACAATTTTCAATAATGCTCTTCAAGTCATAAGCTACCTGCCTGCCGAATTTCATTTAAATACGTTGAGTAGTTTGGCTTAAATACCGTCAAATAGGTCGCTACAATTTTTGAAGATCCTACGGGAACCCTTTCGTTTTTCGGGATAACAATTTCTAATAATGCTCTTCAGATCATAAGCTACCTGCCTGCCAAATTTCATTTAAATACGTTGAGTAGTATGGCTGAAATACCGTCAAATAGGTCGCTACAATTTTTGAAGATCCTACGGGAACCCTTTCGTTTTTCGGGATAACAATTTCTAATAATGCTCTTCAGATCATAAGCTACCTGCCTGCCAAATTTCATTTAAATACGTTGAGTAGTTTGGCTGAAATACCGTCAAATAGGTAGCTACAATTTTTTGAAGATCCCACGGGAACCCTTTCGTTTTTCGGGATAATAATTTCCAGTAATCCTTTTCAGATCATAAGCTACCTGCCTGCCAAATTTCATTTAAATACGTTGAGTAGTTTGGCTGAAATACCTTCAAATAGGTAGCTAAAATTTTTTGAAGATCCCACGGGAACCCTTTCGTTTTTCGGGATAATAATTTTCTAGTAATGCTTTTCAGATCATAAGCTACCAGCCTGCCAAATTTTATTTAAATACGTTGAGTAGTTTGGCTGAAATACCGTCAAATAGGTAGCTACAATTTTTTGAAGATCCCACGGGAACCCTTTCATTGTTCGGGATAAAAATTTATAATAATGCTCTTCAGATTATAAGCTACCTGCCTGCCAAATTGCATTTAAATACGTTGAGTAGTATGGCTGAAATACCGTCAAATAGGTAGCTACAATTTTTTGAAGATCCTACGGGAACCCTTTTGTTTTTCGGGATAACAATTTCCAATAATGCTCTTCAGATCATAAGCTACCTGCCTGCCAAATTTCATTTAAATACGTTGAGTAGTTTGGCTGAAATACCGTCAAATAGGTAGCTACAATTTTTTGAAGATCCCACGGGAACCCTTTCGTTTTTCGGGATAATAATTTCCTATAATGCTGAAGAGCATTATAGGAAATTATTATCCCGAAAAACGGTCGTAAGCTACCTGCCTGCCAAATTTCGTTTCATTCCATACAGTGGTTTTAGCGTGATGCGACGACAAACATTCCCATATGGACAGACAGACAGACAGACAAACAGACAGACAGACAGACAGAATTTTTTTTCAAAAATGTTATTTTTAGGTTCTGTGGCTTATATAGACCCCCTTTTTTTAATTTTCACTTAAATATTCTTAATGTACAGACATGACCCCTCTACAGATTTATTATATGTATAGATGATAACTGTAGACAAAATTAAAATCTTTAAGAAATCTGCGAATTGTGCAGCAGTGAGCGAACAAGTAATGATGATAAATAAAGATTAAGAAAAATTTGCATTGATGCATTACTTTATAGATTACAGACATCATTGAGAATTTAACGTGATTGTATTATGTACTATACTAATTACTTGAACTTGAGAGAGTCAAGTACCCTTCTAATTTTATCCGAACTTAATCAATTTCGAAACTATTTATAAGAGAAGTTTTGTTGCTTCATTTTTGAGCAATAATAGAAAAGGCGTTGGTATTTATTGCTAATTGAACATTAATTTGTCTATGCTTAGTAAAAATGAAATTTTCTTTCAAAAGAGCTTTCCAATTAAATGATAAGTCGTTAAAACAATATACACAAAGAAGATTGATACAAAAAACAGAGTTGACTTTGTATTTCACAGTTGTAAACCTTAAATAATATAACTAAAGAAGTTATAAGCAAGAACAAAATAAAAAAAAAATGTAGATGTAGGTGTAGATTAATCTTACGGTGTATGAGTGGATAAAATTTGTAAGCGGAGCTTTGTTTTCACCTCCGCAATTGTGGAACACCTACTAATAAACTGCACTTAACACTAATATAATATGTCCACCAGAAAATTATATTTATTGTATCCAATAAGCAATGTTTCGGAAATCATCGTTTTTCAAACATCGTCTTGCTATAAAATTACTGTTCGATTTTTATTGTTATTCTCATCTCATTTTTGCATACCAGCGTATTTTACATACCAGCGTATTTTACAATTGCTCTATGGCCTGGGTTCCTAACCTTCTCCAGGTTACGAATAAGACATGTATTTCGCAGGGGTAGCAAAGAGCTGGTTGGCCTCGAACGCCGAATTTTAAAATCACTG
Organism: Celastrina argiolus; assembly: GCA_905187575.2. NCBI lineage: Eukaryota > Metazoa > Arthropoda > Insecta > Lepidoptera > Lycaenidae > Celastrina > Celastrina argiolus. The sequence goes on from LR994579.1 coordinate 15,674,208, forward strand.
AATAATAATTAAATAATTTATTGAAGACTAGCTGACCCTTGCCCACTTCGTTGAGCATAAAAAGCGTTTATGATGAAATTCAACTAAAAAAAACAACGTGGAACCCGTAACGCGGGAACCCGAAACCCGAAACGCGGGAATACGCAACGCGGGAACCCGGACCCGCAACGCGGGAACCCGGAACCCGCAACGCGGGAACCCGGAACCCGCAACGCGGAACCCGGAACCCGCAACGCGGGAACCCGGAACTCGCAACGCGGGAACCCGGAACCCGCAACGCGGAACCTGGAACCCTCAACGCGGGAACCCGGAACCCGCAACGCGGGAACCCGGAACCCGCAAACCCGGAACCCGCAACGCGGGAACCCGGAACCCGCAACGCGGAACCCGGAACCCGCAACGCGGGAACCCGGAACCCGCAACGCGGGAACCCGGAACCCGCAATGCGGGAACCCGGAACCCGCAACGCGGGAACCCGGAACCCGCAACGCGGGAACCCGGAACCCGCAACGCGGGAACCCGAAAGCCACAACGCGGAACCCGCAACGCGGAAACCCGGAACCCGCAACGCGGAACCCGGAACCCGGAACCCGCAACGCGGGAACCCGGAACCTGCAACGCGGGAACCGGGAACCCGCAACGCGGAACCCGCAGCATGGGAACCCGAAACCCGCAACGCGGGTACCCGGAACCCGCAACGCGGGAACCCGGAACCCGCAACGCGGGAACCCGGAACCCGCAACGCGGGAACCCGGAACCCGCAACGCAGGAACTTGGAACCCGCAACGCGGGAACCCGGAACCCGCAACGCGGGAACCCGGAACCCGCAACGCGGGAACCCGGAACCCGCAACGCGGGAACCCGGAACCCGCAACGCGGGAACCCGGAACCCGCAACGCGGGAACCCGGAACCCGCAACGCGGGAACCCGGAACCCGCAACGCGGGAACCCGGAACCCGCAACGCGGGAACCCGGAACTCGCAACGCGGAACCCGCAGCATGGGAACCCGAAACCCGCAACGCGGAACCAGCAGCATGGGAACCCGAAACCCGCAACGCGGAACCCGGAACCCGCATCACGGAAACCCGGAACCCGCAGCGCGGAACCCACAACGCGAAACCCTAACGCAGAACCCGCAACGTTCACGGAAACGCTGTCAAATGGAATAAATAGTATCCTATGTCCGTCTACTTGCGCTACTTCCTCACCAATTTTCAGTCATATCGATAAAGCCGTTCTTGAGTTATAAATAATTTAACTAACACGACTTACTTTTATACATATAGATGTATAGATTACTCCTACTAACATAAGCTATGCCCGGTGAATGCTCCCGTCACAGTCGGTCCAGCCAATTCGGTGATCATTAGTTAGATGACGATGATGATGGTGATGAAAAGTAGCCTAAATTAATCCTTATAACTTTAGCTATCTACCAGTGAAAGTCTCGTTAAAATCGGTCCAGCCGTTCCAGAGATTAGCCGGAGCAAAGTGACACGCTGACAGACAGACATTTTTTTTTAAATTACATTTTCGTTTTCAGTAAATATCGTTGCCAATGCAAAAAAAAAAGCAGAAGATATCGTTTAAAATGTCATAATATGCATTTAGAAAAACGTTGCTAATTGAAAGTTACAAACTGACACTTCAATTTTATTTATTTGTATAGATGTATAGATTTGGAAAACCTCCCCAATCTTGGCGTTTCCACTGACGCGGAGCGGGGCGCATAGGAACTTAGTGGTTCCCAAGCGGAGTGGAGCGGAGATTTCGAGCATAGTGATTGGTCAATTCGGGTACCGCAAGCTCCTGTCCGTCTCGCCCCGCGTCAATGGAAACGCAGCCAAACGTCTATAACGTCTAACGGTCGCCATGGTAACGAAGTTGTTTACAAATGGAAAACAAAAATTATGAAATGCTATACATACCGTATTTATATCAGCTTAAACTATTTGGATTCATGTTTTTTTTAATCCTAATAATTTTATTAATCCAAATAGTTTAAGCTGATATAAAAACGGTATTTATAGCATTTCATAATTTTTATTTTCCATTTGTAAACAATATCGTTACCATGACACCCGTGTCATATAAACTGGCAACGACGTGAATCGATCGAGCCCAGGTTCAAACCCCGCGTGACCATCACGTATTTTCTTCTTTTTTCTAATTTTCTGCTTATTTTTTTTAACATTTTCTTTCATAATAACCTTTTCGTGACAATAACGAACATACCGTAAAAAAAATTTGCGAAATTGGTCAAGCCGTTGTCGAAGCGCAAACGATGTAAGAAATTTTGGAGGTCGTTTTTTTACACTTTGGGCTACATTTTTGGGGTTTTAGTAAGGAACCCTACTTTTTTTAAACATATAATATAGCCTATGTTCAGCGCTAGGAATGTAGCTTTCCAACGGTGAAAGAATTTTTCATATTGGTTCAGTGGTTTCAGAGCCTATTCCATTCAAACAAACAAACAAACAAACAAACAAACAAACAAACAATCAAATGTTACCTCTTTATAATATTAGTATAGAAAACGGAATAATTATACTGGTCAAAGCTTAGAAAAACATTTGACTTGCCAATACGCCGGACAATTATGGACAAAGCTCTCTGTTATGCCGTTTGTGTTTCTCATATAATAATATTTGTGGAGACTTAAACATGTTTGGTGCCTCTGTTCTATCTTTTAAACGAACTTTACATAATATGAAGGTAAACAACTGTTAGTCAATTGTAATATCGATATTATACACTAATATTATTTTTTAGATTCTTTTGATTTCATTTTTTTGATTTCAAGTTGTATTCACAAGCTAGCTGTGGTGGTGTCTGCACAGACACCGCGTCTTCCATGATGGACATTCATTCAGGATTCCAAACATGTTAAAACAAGTGATATTTGAAATTATCGTTGGAAGAGGTAAATTTAGCGACCAGGGGGCCTATTACAAGCTCTAAATTCCAGCCAGTTTACACCATACAACATGGCAACCTGGAATTTTCGTATTACGCTAAACTTATTGACAGCCAGACAGCGGTCGCGTAACACTTGACTTGCTTCCATATGTCACTTTCAGACAACCAAACTAGGGTGGATCCATTCAGAATAACATGTTGTTGTAATATGAAAAAGAACAAGGCAGTTTAAGGCCGTATTCTTTAATTGCCTGGAACCAGGCTGTTATTATAAAATATCATAATACGTCCCCTGGTTGCTAATTGAACACAGGTCATAAGACGTAAGAATTTTAGAAACACTGCCCTATTGAGCATTGTGAGATAAATTACATTACGAGCCATACTCTAGTCTCTTGGTCTATTTAACCATCACCTTTGGTTTAAAAATAATAATTGCTATCGGCATTCAATAAATGAGTAAACTCTACTGCCAAGATTTGTGCTTTAAAGTTAAAGTACTCCGTTGCTAGTAAAAATTTATCGCGAAACTTTCAGTCATTTGACTCTTTGACAATAAAAGTATTGAATGAGTTTTTAATTTTTTACTTTATGGTAAATAATATTGTGCAAATACTTTTTAATTGTCTTTTGTTATGAGAAAAGCTTTAAAATTGTTTCATCGACTTTATGGTTATACCGATTTTATGGTTGTTAACACACATACACACATTACTACGAAATCTTATTTACTACTCGATGGTCACATCAATTTTAAATGGCTTACGGCCGTATTTTTAAACGCTCATTAAACTTAACATTCTATCCACGCCCTGTCACTTTTATTATTTAACGGAATGACAAGGACAACATGTTACTTTATTAAACTATAGTTTCAGTATTCGGCCGCTAAGTTGGCTAAAGGATTGTGTTGCCGTTATAAACGCAAGAAATAAAAACTTTAAAAACATGAATCTAAAAAATATATAAAAATATAAATCATGATCACATTTCGACTACAGGGTCATTATAAATAAATGTACCCTACTATTGAGTACACTATACTAATGAGTGATAATACTTATTTTTGTATAGAGTTTACTGTAAAGTACCAGCGCTGAAACAGTTACTTTTTTTAATTCTTCTATAGGCATATTTATGAGGTTGGGGCATTTCTCATACAAACACGAAAGTCAAAAATAAGTCTTTCAGCGCTGGTACTTTCATAGTATACTGTATATAGGAGGCACATACACACTCTAAAGTATTATACACCTTATTTAATCAAATATATTTTAATCAGTTAAAATGTGACAATATTACCAGGTAAATACTGTAGCAATAGCGTTGTCTGAAATCTAAAATAAAACGTGATTCGTCGTATGCATATTTAACATCAAACACTTACGGTAGGTATAAGGCCTGGCCGCTTTCGCTACCGTATAAAAGCCTTGGGTCTCGAAATGCACCGCGAACTACTGAGAACCACTTATGTGTAAGCTGTATAAAAGTATTCGTGTTTGTTTACTCGAGTGACTATATCAAAGTGAAAATTCTTGCAGAAGTTCGCTACTTTCGAAGATATTCGCGACATATACGGTTTAGCTTTCTTTGCCGTTTGATTTATATGAATATATTATGACGTGCTTGTCTTTGCAAAGTATTGAAATTTATTCTAAACTTGGTCTAGAACTTCGAATGTATGATCCGATTTGTGAAACTTCTCCGACGCAACTTGTCCTCTATTTTCAAAATCAAATGTTTAAAATGTATACAATATCGTTAATCCGTGCGGAATATGACTCACAAACTTTGACATTTTGTGAGGATGGACAGATGTTTATGCCTTTTGCAAGAACTACAAAACGGATTTTGATTAAATTTTGTATGATAGTATGTAGTTTAGGCCACGATTCTCGTAACTCGAACTTCGATTCGATCATCATTGTGTCCCTCTCGCATGCGCGTCAAATCATAGGCGCACGAGAGGGACATACTGAGATTTAAAACGGTAAGGACAAGGTACGATAATCGGAGCCTATTATTGAAACAAAGGCTACACTTTATCCCAAAAAAGTACAATGCTCCCTTGTCATTCGTACTTTAGATATCCGGAAAAATGCTACTATACGTATCACCTTTGTGGTCTAGTGGTTTAGAGCCTAGCTCTCGACTCAGAGGTCGTGAGTTCAATTCCCGCATTGGAACAACAAAAAATGTTGTTTTTTAGTTTGGTTAGGACAATGCAGGCTGATCACCTGATTGTCTGGTAAGCAAGATCGAGCATGTAAAAATCCTGCGCCTGATCTCCCGCCTGTCGTGTCGGTTATCCGTCCCACTGGACTACGAGAGTGAAGAGTACTATAAAATAACTCCTGCGTAGATGGCCTGGTTTCAATGAAACCGCCCACCGACAACGAAATCGGTATGGGAGGCATCATTATTAGTATCCATATTAATATGCTTAGATGATTACCCAATAGGTACGTTATAAGATATATATTATAAAAATATTGTTGAGAAAAAGTTATAAGAGGAAATCGTAGCTACATAATAATTACATTAGTAAAAATCATAAAGCTTAATCCTTTTAGGCTCTCTGGCAAAAATACAATGTTGTAAGTAAATATTGTATTTTTGAAATATTTATAGCCTTATCGGCAGCAGTTCTCGTGAGATTCCGAAATGTGTTTTCCTTATTTATATACAACCGTTAAATCAATTTTCCCATTACTATAAAGATATATTTTGTCGCTTCCATTTTCATCGGGATGTGGGTGTGTGGGGAAAGCCTTAATCTTGAGGATAAGCTGCCCAATAGCCCGTGTCTATTAATAACAATGTTTTGTTAAAAATTGGGCTTAAAGGTAGGAATTCTAACAATAGTATTTCTATCAATAAGATTTCTATCTTTTTAACAAAAGCTCGGTATTAGTAGATGCGAGCTATTGCTGTTTATAGATACAAATCTATAAATAGCCTTTACAAAACTTTATTAGTTACTTATTAGTAAGCAATGGCTCGCGTTTACTAATAAGTAATTACTAGGTTTTGTTAAAAAGTGTATTCATGAGCAGCCGAAAACTCCTCGTCCATTAACAACAATACTTTGTTAAAAATTGGGCTTAGTGGTAGAAATGCTATGTATAATATATCCCGTTATAAGTTTTTATGTAATATTGACTTTTTTGTGCATCCCCGTTAATAGTATCTAATATTTTTCAGCATAAAATACCTATGTCAGCTTCTTGTACATTTAATTTATTTTTGTAAATTGGTCCAGTCGTATGCGCGTAAAGAAGTAACATACACACTGACTCAACCTTTCACCTTTATATTTTTGAGATTGTTTTCTTTTTTTTACGTTTAGATATTTTATAAATTAATTATCTCCTCAATTTCTAATACGTTATATTTTTAGCAGTTAATCATGTAACTTCTGTTTTTAGTTATCATTTTACATAAAAAAAAATTAGTATGAGCAACGATGATGATTTATTACGAAAGATATAAAAATTCTTACTCCATTTTTGTGTGAAACGTATGAAGATCTGTTCGCCTCGGTTTAACACGTTTATCTAACACAGCCTTCAGTTCAACCATCGCTTAAGGAAACCCAGAATATCAATACGCTTGTAAATTACGAGCCACGTTAAATCCTCTGGGATTCCGATATCAGCTTTCCAGAAAATTCTGCTGACCTACCTATAAAATTACAACTGATATATTTTCTTGATTTCAGAAACCAATGTAAAGAATGCTAGTTACATTTTTGGATTTTGTAGAATCAGCCACAAAATCCAAATGTACTTAGATTATTAGGTGAGTACGAGGGTTACTAGTCATGCCGTTAAACTAGGTCAACGAAATAACCTGTTCTTATAATAACTTATGATCTTTGTTTTAGTAGATAAGTTTTATAAGTGGTTGACAGCACACCATTGTGTTTAGTATTGAGTGTGTATGTGAGTTTCCCAGCTCTACGATAGCTGGCGTAGAGACTGTTTTCCAAAAAGCAGTTCCACCAGGGGATCAGTTCTGTGACAGTGTAACTGTAATAAATGAAGATATCTCTATGTAGATAACGTCAAAAATAAGGCGTTGATAGTCTCAAATTTACGAGGGTTAAGTCAATTCAAAGTCGCTTTGACATGGAATGGGTGTAGGAAATCAGTTTATGAAGAAGTACAGTAATAACTTCATAAAATAAGGGATCAAAGTCACACTGCCAATGCTCGGTCCGTCCCTTAAAGGTAGGATTCTGATTATAGAGACCGTTACTAGTGACCACGACCAGTTCGCGCGACTAAGCTTGTGTAAACAAATATAACGCCTTCATGCTCTTCTGGGTCGGAGCTTGACTCTCGACTGGAAGTAGGTTCGATTACCGCGTTGGTACAATAAAAATGTTGAAAATGTTGTTTTCAACACCTGATTGTCTGACTAAACAGATGATCCATGCCTCGGATGTGCATGATATGTACCTGTTCTCTCGCCAATCGTGTCGGGTAACCGTCCATATATTGCTCATACACCTGGGCACCATCAAAAGTAATTCCTGCGAAGCTGACCTGGTTTCAATTATACCAGCCACCGTCACCGGAATTGGTAGGAGCATATTATAAAAATATAATTGTAATTACTAGGATTAAAATATTTATTTAGTACTAGCTGACCCCACTTTGTTGAGCATAAAAACAGTTTATGATGAAATTCAACTAAAAAAAACAACGCGGAACGCGCAACGCCGAACACGACTTTCTTTTATTTGTATAGATGTATAGATGTATAGATTACTCCTACTAACATAAGGAGATCATTAGTTTGATGACGATGATGATGTTGATGATGAAAAGTAGCCTAAGTTAATCCTCATAGCTATCTTTTTACTTTAGCTATCTACCAGTGAAAGTCTCGTCAATATCAGTCCAGCCGTTTTAGAGATAAGCCGGAACAAACAGACATGCGGACAGACAGACAGACAAACATTTTTTTATTGCATTTTCATTTTCAGTATCCTTTATGATGTCATATGCATTTAGTAAAACATTGCTAATTGAAAGTTACAAACAGACACTTCAATTTTATTTATTTGTATTGATAACAACTCAGTGCTTACTATAGGCGAGTGTTTAAAAACATAATACTTAGATTATAAAAAATATTATAACGTAGTTATTGTGTACATCTTTTATAATATTTTTGTTTATTGTTTGATGAAGATCAGAGTCTCGTCACTGAATCAAGTGGGCTTTATCAAGCTACTTGATGTAATAAGAGCGGGGAAAAGTACTGAATTATTGTGAACCAAAGCTCGAGATAAAATAACAAAAATAATAATACGAGAATTACTGCTCGCTACGTTCGCCTGCAGGCTACAGCTGACCTTTGCGGTCGCCAATACAATAACACCACCTTTACTTTTCAAATATCGTTTTTGCTTATAAAATTCTATTAAAAATGTACACCAAATATTTCTTCCCAAACCTTTTAACGAAATAAATATAAATAATAAACTATATTATGTCATATTAGTGTTTTGGTGAATGTTATTTCATTACCATCATCAATTTAATGAGATACTGCACCTACAATGCAACCTAAAAAATATACCACCCTCTCTGAAAAACCCCCCTTCATTGAAAATCGGCGCTGTGAACTGTTAAGTTCGCAACAGTATGCTGAGTAACCCGTTTGAAATTACTTGCACTTTCTCCACTTTATTAGTAAAACCGGTTTTACCTGATGATGACTTAGTCGAAACCAGACGTGTATTTTTATAAATCTCTTAATTAACTAACAAAGTGGAAAAAGTGCAAGTAATTTGTGTATTATTACAGTGTAACATGTATTTCCATCAAGAACCTACAGTACATTCAATAACTTTGTTTTTTTTATGTTTTTGCTTATAGTTTTATTTATACCAAATATATTATCTTTCGTTACAAGAACACAGCTAGAGTCAACGATTCCTGTATAATATAATAATAACTTTACTCGCTGCTAGATAAGGGAATGTATACTTCGTAGTTACTTTTCACTCCCTGACCATTTATATGCTCCCCTCTCATTTTTACGTAGTAACTGATAAATTATTAAATTTTGCAGACTAAGGGGCCCTTTTAAACAAATCCCGTATTTTAGGTACGTTCCCTAATATTCCCTATGTTCATCTGTTATTTCATAGCTGAAAGATTTTGAATAATACATATCTTACTTATTAAAATAGCTAATAAGGCTTCTCTCCACTGACATGTTCCGTTAAACAGATGTTTAGTTAAACATAAGAAAGGAAATATTCAAACTGGTTATTTTGATTTTGTATTTTGTATCTGAAAACAATAAGTAACCACATTTTAAAAATACTTTAAGTGCCGATTTTTAAATCGTCAGATAACGTTTATCTAAGGAATAAATATGTGACTTTGGCAGATTTTGTATGGAACAAATGTCAAAGTCACATGTTTATTCAACAGATAAAAGTTATCTGACGATTTAAAAATTGGCCCTAAATCTAATAGGTAAATTATATAATTTGGCTATTTAGTAGTATATAGCCTACATTAATAATAATAGCTCCCCTCACCGATTTCGGTGTCGGTAGCCAATTTCATTAAAACCAGGCCAGCTACGCAGGAATTATTTTATAGTGCCCAAGTGTGTACGGAATACACAAATACATTCTTTCTTCCTTTTACTTTCATAACCCAGTGGGACGGTAAGCCGACACGACTGGCGAGAGAACAGGCGCAGGATTGACTTTTTACATGTCCATCCGACTCATGGATCATCTTTCTTTTCAGACAATCAGGTGATCAGCCTGCATTGTCCTAACCACTGAATTGAAAACAACATTTTTGTTGTTCCATCGCGGGAATTGAACCCACGACCTCCGGGTCGAGAGCGAAACTCAGAACCACTAGATTACGGAGGCGACTACATTACGTTATATTATAAATTCGTTATAATAGCTATAGCTATTATAACGAATTTGTCGACACCTCTTTAATTAAAATAGATCGATACTAAATTACATAATACATAGAGTGCCAATACCCTTCCTTTTGATTTTACTTCAAAATATTGCCTGCAATGGCTCATATCAGTTTAATGTCCAATATTATAAACCATAATACATTTTAATTAAAATTTGTTTCAAGGCTTAATTAGGGTACCATTTTATTCAATTAATTAATAATAAATATTCATTGAACAAATTACTAAACTTCAAATTGAAATTAAAGCGCTAAAAATTAATACTTATTGCTAAAAGCATCATCTAAATGAAATCCATTGTATTTAAATCTAGTAATTTCAACAGCAAATATATTAACGGAAATATTTAAATTGGTTATACTCGTAGTTAAGTGATATTTTATAAGTAAAGTTTCAAATATTATTAATTTTTCATTATATATTACACATACACTTATTTAGACACACAATAAACAGGTTTTAATTAAATATAAATAATTAATTACAACAGTTTTGTTTATCTACCGAATATAACACTAAAGTTTGTAATGATATATTTTATTTGTGTCACACTAACGTGGCTATAGGCGACTCTGTGTGCATTATTGGTGAGAGCACAGTGTTGAAGTATATTATGATATGTCACCGTAAAATTGTAAGCACAGATAGTTTATACTTCCTTACTAGCTATATTGTAAAAATCAAGAAATTGTAAAGCTACTTACAATTAAACTCATTATTTTCAGTACTTTATAAACTATTGCAGTGAAAGTGCTATATTACAATCTGTTGAGCGTTAAATTGTCAACTGTCCGAAGGCTGTCCCTGATTGGTCGGTGTAACTGCAAACGAATTGACAAACAAATATTATGGTAGCGCGGGGAATATGCTACTCAACCAATCAGCGAGCGAGGTGCGTTCCGTCGAATTCGTTCGTCAGTATACTATTTGATGGTTTCACTTCGATAGTCTACAATATCACTAGGTAGAGTATAATTATATATCATTCTATGACATACATATCACCATCTAACTTTGTATTGCCCTAAACAACGCATCTAAAAATAAAATCATAAATATTCCGGTGTGAAGTCCTGCGAAAAATCACATAAAACTATCGAGCTTGCATTCGCTGGAAAAATCCAGTACAAACAGGGTTTGCTGGAAAAAGATTAGCAAGTGAAATCGAAGTAAGGGCGGCCGTAAAACAGGGATGTGGGCAAACTGAGGGGTGAAAAAACTGGGTAAGGGCTTTAGGGTCGGCCCACACATGTCACGGGCGAAATATTACGGAATACGTATAATGCAAAATTATTGTTCCAGATCTTAAGCTAATTTGATTTGAAAGATTGCTCCTAATGCTCCAGGAAAAAAAAAACTTTACTAAATACCGATGTTTTTGAAAATAAATTTTATAAAATTTGTTTTTGTTACAGATAGAGATCATCGCAGGCGATCGTGAAATATACAGGTAATGAACGTGTTTTATCAAATTAATGTGAATTTAAGGACTGGCTCAAACAATTGGCAGGTACCTTCTTTGGTTATTTAACCAAATGTACTGTACTGTGTGTGTGTACTGTTTAAACAAATGTACTGGAAGATTACATATTTTTTAACCCCACTTGCGCTTGGGTTAAATAGTAAGTGGAGAGTTACCTCTATCTTAAGGTGAATCTATTGCACAAACAATAATAATAATTTAAACCGTTAATATTCGTACCAACTGGAGAGTAACCTCTATCTTAGGGTGGCTCTATTGGGCAACCAATAATTTAAACCATTAATATTCGTACCAAGTGGAGAGTAACCTCTATCTTAGGGTACCTCTATTGGGCAAATAATAATTTAAGCCGTTAATATTCATACCAACTGGAGAGTAACCTCTATCTTAGGGTGCCTCTATTGGGCAAACAATAATTTAAACAATTCTACCAAATACTCATCACATTAGATTATAAAAAAGCATGTGAAAGTGTGCGCACGTCCTAAGACAAAGCCTGCGATATCTCCACGTAACTCCGAGAGGCCTGGAATTTATGTTGGCTGAATTACGACACACGATTCCGAAATAATAAATTTTATCGTTGCCCTAAATTGTGTCACTGAATTTCCTATTCGTGAGAATTCGTTACTGTTATATGAAACATTCGTGAATTTGATTTGTTCTAGTTTGTAGTGTGAACGGCTGCTTCAAAAGTGGAGGTTTTGCAAATTTTATATTTGACTTTTGCATACTACGTTCGTTATACAGATTTGTCCATTTACTAATAAAACTATTTGCATACTCGTTATTCTATACAAAGTTCACTTTACAGATATGGACTTGGGCTCTTATTCAAGATGCTATCGCCATTTATATTGTTACGAGGTTCAAAAACAATGTGTATGGAATTTGAGATAAGGTTCACTAAGGCCATATTAATAAAGAAGTCTCAAAGCTAACCTCACTCTCAAGTGAGGTTCTTCAATGAAAAAAACGAAATGTTTCTTTATCTGTCAAATTGGTTCTCAAACCAATTTGACAGATAAAGAAACATTTTGTTTCGCATCATCTGTCAAACAGGTTCTCAAATGAGGGTTTGAGATTTTTTATTAATACGAGCCTAAGGGCGTGTTTCACCAAGCAATGTTAAAGTTATCCTTCGCTAAATATCATGTTGTTTCTCTCGTAATTCCTGCCAATGAATGAGAAGGCATGGTATTTTAACAAGCCGTTAACACTAACAAGCGTTGGTGAAAAGTGACGCGAATTTGTATGACACTTGGCGGACCTTATATCAAATTCTATACGTTTTCGAACTTCGTAAGTGATAATAGCGATGACAGCTTGAATACGGGCAAAAGAGCCTGTATAGATACTGTGTGTAAATATTTTTATTAGTAAATGGGTAGATGTTACCGGTGATTCAATTCTGATAACACTAATACCATCGTAATCATACATTTACATGTCACAAATTCTATATTGACACGAAGTATAATGTTCTATACTTTTTCATACTTCGTGTAATTAAATAAAACAAGTTTGTATATCGGTTCTGGCAGTCGGAATCCGTAGTAAGTTACACTTCCCCAGACAATAGACGCGCCACAAAGGATTCCGTTTTAGCGCAATTCAACCAATTTCAAGCTCAAATAATTATTTTCAAGTAGCAATAATACCTTTTCGAGAAACAATGCGATATGAAATATGAGGAATTAGCTATAATATGTTGAAATTGAAGTCTTATTGTATCTAGGTACAATTATTTTCAACTAGCAATAATACCTTTTAGAGACAATAGATTATTAAATATTACGTGGGATTTGTTATTTTATGTTATAATTAAAGTCTTATTGTATTTATGTCCTACCTGTGTATTATTTGATTTTTTTTAAGTTCAAACTTACGAGATGTAAAATAAATAAGTGATAATACTTTAGGGTGTGTATGTGCCTCTTATGTAGAGTAGATATGTATACTGTAAAAGCACCAGCGCTGAAAGTCGTACTTTTAACTTTCACGTTTCTATGAGAAATGCCCCAATATCATAAATTTGCACAATATATTTTTTTAAAGTAACTCTTTCAGCGCTGGTACTTTCACAGTTAACTCTATATACAAGACCCATACACACCCTAAAGTATTATCAATATATATTATTAATACAGGCTGACAGCCAGCTTTTAGCAATAGGCTCCTATTTTTACCCTTTGTGTATGGAACGTTAAAAATGCAATATCTTTAAATAGATCGAATATCGGCACAAACTATATCTACTACTATACTGCTACTTACAAAATATGTCTAGCTATCGTCCTTGATTTCAATTTGTGAAGTACCTAACGTTATGTAACTAGCAACTACTCAGTGCAAAAGTTAGACGGTGCTTACGTGAAGACAACTACTGAAGTACCGAGAGTTAAGTAAGTCATATATTATTATAACATTATGCTCCGAGATGTTACCGAAACTATGACTAGCTGAAACTTCTGACGTTTAGTAAGTTATGTTCAATCGAGTAATAATCTGTATTGAAAAGTGCTTAAGCCATAGAATTCGTGCAGTAAATTTTTAGTAACTTTGTAAAAAAAATTGTTTATCTGTATTGAAAAGTGGTTAAGCCAGCGAGAACACAGTAGATTTTAGCAACTTTGTAAAAAAATATTAATGCCAAAAAAATAAAATAATTAAATATTACTAGACATTTTGTCGCTGAAGATCTGCGGAATGCTAATATTTATTTATATAATGTTAAGAAAACTACGTAAAATGATTTTTTTTTTTTTATTACACACACACACAATAAGCTTACTCACACTAACCGTACGTTTGACATATTTTTTCAATTTAACAACATTTTTTCTTCTCTCTTTCTAATTGCATAAGAAACATTTAGGTAATATTTTTAATGTAGGTATATCTGAAATCAACAGAATCTTAAAAATTTTTTAAATTATTATAATTGTCTTTAGTTTAATTTCTTCTTCTAACTGAAGAGCTTCGCTCTTGTCGGTGGAGTCTTCTCCATTCCTCTCTGCACTCCGCCCTTCTCTTGACCTCCTGATACGACACGACAATCACTTTCTCCTTCACCTGAGGGCGAGCACGAACAACTTGCAAAAAAGTATTCGTATAGTTAACGTTAGCAATTTGCAAACTTTCGTAACGTAAGCGTATCGTAATCTTGAACGTCACTTACACGATACTATAGCGTTTGTACGAAGATTGGCAGCACGAACATGTTTTTGAAGTACGGTATCGTCCACGCATCGTCACAAGTATTGTGAACTTACGAATATTTATTCACGTGGAATTTTGCCGTGACAAAACTTTCGTTACAGTTTTCAACAGTGATTTTCAGTGTTTTGTGTTTTTAAGAACCCATTTTTGCATAATAATGCAAGGGCAAAGTAGAAATAATCATATGAGGTACATTGTATTATTACCTTGCTGCAAGATTACTTGAAAGCAGCGGCGTAATGGAATGTAGAGAGACTACGTAGGTTTAAAACTTTTTTTATAGAAAAATAAGCTTAAAATTATGTGGACTAAAAAATATCACAAATGTAATGAAATATTTTTTTATTGTCAACCAATACAATAAAATGATAATGTCAGATTTAATTTGCTTCTAGTGAAATAAGTCGCAGGGCTAAGCAAAGAGGAATTAGCAATTTGTTAGATGTCACTGAAACAGAATTTAGAAAAAGATATCGTCTTAGCAAGGCAGCTTTTAAATTTCTGTGTGACAACCTTCGACACAATACAGCTTAATTACAAAATTATATACCTAATATAAATTGCCTGAATCAAGGGTTCAAAGAGATGCAACAAAAAATCTGTCAGTTTCATAACCACCACTGTGTTAAATGTGTGTTTTGTCCGCTACTCTCTAGTTTCTATTTTATGCAATTTCAGAATGATATTAGTAGGTATTTTAAAAAATAATAATATTTTAAATTTACTATTATATATAGGTATCCCATCTATGTTTATTTACAGGTTTTATACTAAATACGGGTCCATACCTTCACCAAAAGCAAATCAAAAAGTAAGCAGGAATGAAAAAACAACAACAACAACAGAATTATCATGGAATGCCCAAAGTGGAACAAAAAAAGTGACGATAAATTAAGTGAACACTTGAGAAATTCGACACTTGTAAAGGCATATCTTGCGCCATTTCTCCTCCGATCGAGAATCTACTTTTCCCTCACTATTTAATTTTTCTGTTAGTTCTTTCCATTTGACTTGAATGAAATGGCCACCTCGAGGACCACCAGAGGGCTTAGATAAATCTCCATGTCTAAAAAAGATCACACTCATAAGTAAAGATATTCCAATGAATGAATTACAAATATATAAAAACAATATATTACAATGCCTTAAAATTGTATTTATAGTGTAGTAACATGCTTACCTTTCCATGAACTCCAATTCTCGAGTACATTCCAATTCACTACTCCACCCGACTATGTATCTATGCGGAACAAGAGGTATAGAGACCGGATGGAGGATTCTCTTTCTACACAACTTGATGAATTCCAAAATGAAATCAGATCACTATTTATATCTTTTACTTCGGCACAGTCAAATGAACTAAAAAATCTCACTACTCAACTAAAAGAAATACAAGTAACTAATTATAATATTGAAAATTCAGTCGCATATCTGACGTCGCAGAACGACGAATTTAAAAAAAGAATTATAGATTTAGAAGCACAAGTAAAGCAGGATAGACAATATATTACTTTATTAGAGAATAAACTTGAAGAGATACAATTACAGGGCCGCAAGTCTAGTTTTGAAATTAGAAATGTTCCTAAATTAACCAGTGAAACTAAAGAAGATCTGATTGACATGACCATCAATCTGTCTAAATCTATAGAATGCAATATGTCAAAATCAGATATTTATGATATATATAGACTAAAACCGAAATCTGGTCACTCCAACAGCACCCCAATAATTGTGGAAATGAACTCAGTAATGATGAAGAATAATGTTCTAAAATCTGTCAAAACATTTAATATAAGAAATAAAAACAATAAGTTATGTTCTAAACATGTCGGACATAAAACTCAAGTTGACACACCCATATACTTATGTGAACATCTAACACCTAAAGGTTCACGACTGTTTTTCTTAGCTCGTGACTTAATTAAGACTAAAAATTTCAAATTCTGCTGGACGGCCTACGGAAAGGTTTATGTAAGAGAAAATGAACAAACACCTGTTATACAAATATATACTGAAAGCCAAGTACGCGAACTACTTAACGGACCATCTCAATACAACCCAGGAAAGTGACTATATGAAACAATAATAATTATAAGTTTGTTGTCAAATACTTTAATCATATCTACATCTGCATGTTATTTTATAGTTTACTATGTAATAATGCTGCCAGCAATTAAGAATAATTATTTTGTACAATTTAATTTTACCATGATAACACTCTACACACAATATTTATATAATAATTACTATCAATCCACTACAAAAAACTTTCCTCTAATTAACTTAAAATTCCTTTGCTACTCAAAATTCATTAGAAACTTGCCGGTAAATATAATAATAATTAATTCGCATGAAAATAGAATATTTTTCATAATTTTAAAAATCAACTTTCTTAACTCTTTTTATCTTTTACAATGGATAATGAACTCCATAATTTAAACGAAATAGACAGTCTTAATATTGCTCGTGCAATTTCATGCAACTGTGATGAGCTTTCTAAGCATTTGACAGTTCATAATAAGGATTTGATAATTATATCTCAAAATATACGCAGTATTTATTCCAATTTCGATGATTTTCTTATTACATTATCCAATCTATCTATTCATCCTGACATATTAATTATGACTGAATGTAGATTAAGTCCAAATAAACCAATACCCCACCTGGACAACTATACTTGTTACTCTACATCAAATCATTTGAACCAGAACGACGGAGTTGTGGTATACATTAAACAATCTTTGACCGCACTGGTTAAAGAAATTAAACTATTACAAGCATCATGCCTTCAGGTCGATGTGCTTAATAACACCATATTTTGTATTTACAGATCCCCTTCAAATACAAACACAGATAATTTTGTAAATTCACTTCTCGATCCTATAAATATGAATAGGAACATTATAATAGCGGGTGATATAAACATTAATATAACACAAAAGTCTTATGAATCTAACCAAGAATACAACAATAGAACGCACTATCTTAACTCACTCTCAGTATATGGTATTCTTGCTGGACATACTCTACCTACTCGAGAAAAAAACTGTTTAGACCACTTTATGCTAAAAATTAACAAAATGAAATTTTCTGCCGTTATCGCTATTCTAAAAACAAGTATAACAGATCACTTCACTACTCTTCTTTGTCTCTCAAAAACACAAATCTTCAACCCTACTTGTAGAACTAAAAATAAAACGGATCTAGATAAAGCTCTTCTTGATTTAAAACAAAAAAATACTAGCTTTTCGGATTTAGTGAATAGCGATGATCCAAATTATATTACAAATTTCTTAATTGATGAACTTACTGAGGTCCTAAAGAATAATACTAAAATTATAAAAATGACTCTGCGAACAATGTTCGTTAAGTGACGAACATTGTTCGCAGAGTCAACATCCTGAGGATGCTCCGGGGTCGGAGCGAAACGCGCGTCGAGTTTTGCAACCTGCATGGTGGTGGGACTTTGCACGATCGTGTTAACATTATTGCTTGTGTGGTGGTGGTGTTTTCATGTTTTTTGCTTGCGAGTGTACGCATAAGCAGTGTGGGAGGAGGGAGGTGCATCAAACGCATGCCTATGCGTACACTCACTCATCTGCTTGCAGGTTGTGGTTATAATTGTTTCGCGGGATATTGCTAGATATATAATATATATAAATTGTATGCTATGGATTTCCGCAAAGTAACGCCTGATTCCATTAACTACCGTAATAAATTACAACTGGTATTACGCAAAGAGAGTCATAATGAAGTATTAAGAGTAACATACATACGTTACAGAAACCATTGTAATAATCTAATTAAAAAACTCAAGCGCAACTATGAGGAGGAATTGCTGAGTAAATCTCTTAAAAACAACAAATTACTTTGGAAAAACATAAAAAATATAACTTACAGCAGCAAATCACACAAAAATCATAATGAACTTTTGACTATCAAGCAAAACCCTCAGGAGTCAGTTAATTATATAAATTCATACTTTTCTAATGTAGGTGGAGATCTTGCTAATAAAATGTTATCAAATTCTTCCCCGTGTTATGACACTACAACGAAAAATAGTTTCACCCCTCTTAATTCCTTCGCTATGCTGAAGACCGATGCTGACGAAATAAAGCGTATACTTACAAACTTGAGATCAAATAGTGCACCTGGTTGGGACGAAGTTCCTACAAGCTTCTTAAAACTTGCCGCAGATGAACTAGTACCATTACTTGTTCGTGTCTCAAATCTCTGTTTTGAAAAAGGAGTATTTCCGGAGCGTTTAAAGAAATCAATAATTACACCAGTTTACAAGAGTGGCGATAGAGACGGTGTATGTAATTATAGACCAATATCTGTTCTTCCAGCAATCTCTAAAATTTTGGAAAAACTACTGAATAACAGACTTATTAATTATTTAGACAAATATCAATTGTTATCTGCATCTCAATTTGGCTTCAGACGCGGTAAATCCACGGAAGATGCAGTTTTAGCCCTTAGTAAAATCTTGACTGAACAAATCGATAGAGGACAAAAATGTGTAACAGTGTTTTTAGACTTAAAAAAAGCTTTTGACACCGTCTCTATACCCATTCTTGTGGAAAAACTAAAAAATATAGGAATCAGAGGTACGGAACTATCCCTTTTTGAGAGCTATCTTTCCGAAAGACAACAGAGGGTAAAGATTAACCAGTATATCAGTCAAGATACTACAGTGACATATGGCGTACCTCAGGGAAGCGTATTGGGACCTACACTCTTTCTTATATACATTAATGACCTCTGCAATCTCAATGTCATAAATGCTAAAATTGTTTCATATGCGGACGACACGGCAATTGTGTTTACGGGAAAGAATTGGCACGAACTTAAACATATAGTAGAAAATGGTATGAGACAGGTTGCACAATGGTTAAAAAATAATCTGCTGTCTTTAAACACGGCTAAAACGCATTATATGTGTTTTAGCATTCTCAACCGTAGCCAACCTGGACCAGAATATTCTATAAAAATACATAACTGCCAACACAATATATATTTATCCCATTGTAACTGTCCTCAGATAGAAAAAGTTGACAAGACTAAATATTTGGGAGTGATTGTTGACCAGAGGCTATGTTGGCATCCGCATCTGGAACAAGTTGCATCTAGAATAAGAAAATTGAACTGGCTCTTCAAAAATTTACGATATGTAGTTCCCAAACCATATACCCAGGCAAATGATCGCCAGCCCACTCGGAATATTATGAAAGAAATATATACGGCTTTGGCTGAGTCTATCATGGTCTACTGCATACCGGTGTGGGGAGGAGCCGGCAAATCTAAAATACTGGAAGTAGAAAGAGCCCAACGCTCGTTACTAAAAATTATCCATTTCAAGAAAAAAAGAACGTCAACAGATGAATTATATAATACAAGCAAGGTAATGTCAATTAGGAAACTATATATTTTAATGACAATATTAAAAAAACATAAAAATAAAGATATCGCTATTACTAAAAATAAACGTAGCAAAAAAAACAGAATAGAAATACCTAAAATAAAAACTGAATTTGCACTAAAACAATTCGTAAATAAATCAATTTTCTTGTATAATAAGATAAACAAAATTCTAGACATAAGTAACAAATCCAATTACGAGGTCAAAAAATTAATCCGCGACTATTTATCTAAATTAAACTATGAAGAAACTGAAAAACTAGTGGAAAATAATAAAATATAGCTATTATTTGGCACGTAATAACTACTTATAAATTTAAACATCAAATATACACACTGGCATGCATTCACATTACTCTCACACACAAACACACACACACGCACACACACACACGCACACACACACACACACGCACACACACACACACACATACACACACACTCACACTCACTCACACAGTTAAGCTAAATTAGATTAGATAAAGAGAATTTATTATAAAGGCATTAAATTTATTTCTTTTAAAATATTCAAAAATGTTATGCACTCTACTTAACTTTTATCACTGTTATTTTTAATTGTTTTAAATATTTATATTATATTCTATTGTATGTGTGTATTGTTTTAGTCAGTATTTTTATGTTAGCTGTGGAATGATCCTGGTCACCTGATACAGGCGTAAGCTTACTAGGTGACTATGATTTCTACTCAATTACTGTAAACTATTTTTTGGAAATAAACATTTTTAATTTTTTTTTTTAATTTAATTAATTTAATGAACTCCACCATCATTAGGTATTGAACCTGACTTGTTCTTATTTTTAACTAATATGAATTATTTAAGATTAATTATCAAAAAACTTATAAAACTTTTGATTTGCCGCTGTTGCACAAGTCACAATACGATTTGAAATACAAAATATAACAAACATGAATCCACTTGACATTGACATTATGTTAGTCGTTCGGAAACCAAAACCACAAAACGATCCAGAAATACTTTTCTTTAAATGAGTCTTATCATGAAATACTACATGTTTTGTGAAATATTAATACAATTTATGTAATAAAATAATGTTTTCTATTGTTTTCGATAAAGTTTTAATCAAATATCTTCATAAAATTCGTGAATTTAAATAAACGTCAAATTTCAGAACGTATCATTCGTTCCTATTCATTCGCTTATGCCCAACCTTGCTTACGTTAGGATGACGTCACTATCGTATTCGTATCGAGTTTACGTTACGAAGACGATAGTGCTTCGTGCTACGTACTATCGTGACATTGCGTAATCGTATAGTGAACTCGAAACGTTTACGTTACGAATACATTAGAAGTTCGTGCTCGCCCTGGTCCATAAAAGTTCTTCTCGGCCTTCCACGTTTTCTTCTACCTTCTATCTTTCCTTCAATTATTCCTCTAATAAAGTTGTCGTGCCGTATCAAGTGTCCTAACATCTGTCCTCTTATGTTCTCGATGATTCTAGATGTCTAGTTTAATTTATTAATTACTAGCGACACGCCCCGGCTTCGCACGGGTGCAATGCTGATACTAAATTAAATACACTACAGAAAAACTATGAACGTTGTATATAAAAACATAGCGGCCTTTGCACGGGCATAAAATATATAAGATATTTTTCCACTTCATTTGGTGATTGTATGCTGAAAGTGGCTTGATCACTACCTTTATTAATGTATTTAGTAACATATTGGATTGACTTTATCGAATTGCACAACTCTACGTTGATGTAGGCATCAAAAATTTTCAAAAGGAGCCGATTATAGGGAACGATCCATCGGTTATCAATATCACGGTTTCGGACGGTAGCACTTTTCCCGCCTTGTTCTGGCGATCGTCGGCGATATTTGGGATATCCGTCATCGCTACTGATTGTTTGAGTTTGGAATGACTTCGGAAATTTTTTGCTGCATTTAGGATCTCGCATACATGGAGAATTCGGATTTAAAGTCCCGCAAGGGCCGTGTACCATATTTTTCTTTACGATTTGGTACAGGATAGGATCTTCATCTTTATCCGGCAACTCAGCTGAAATGACCTTGTCAATTTGATTTGGTCTAATTTTGTTCACTAACCACACCAGCAGGTGCACATGTGGCAACCCACGTTTTTGCCATTCTATTGTGTACATATGACAGCGCGGGGGACCGAATATATGAGACTTGTTAATGAGGTGCAGGAGTTTCTGTACTTTTAAATGGAAGACTCTGTTAACTATATCATATCATTCTCGTGGACTTAAATTAGTGTTAATATTTTCTTTAATTTCCGGCCAATTTGGGTTACATGTTGCAGTGTAATATCTCCGAAAATATTTGTTTAATTTACATGCTGTAAGGAACCATATTGATCTATATTTATTGCACACTGTATTTAAGGTACATAATTCGATAAGGATTAATGCCGTATTGCTTAAAATAGCTTCGTAAATAAGCCATTTTTTCACGTAAAAAGTAAATAATAAAAATGGTTAATGTGGGTTATCCCTAAAAGATAAACATATACCATCGCGGACTTTTTTGTAGACCTTTTTATGGTGTACAATACTGTAGTACATTAATTTGATCTAACTCGTAGGGTTTAGGCAGCGTTTTTCACGTCACGTTAGAAACCTCTAAAATTAGCAATGTTGCCTTAGTATATTATGCATGTATACATATAAACCTTCCTCTTGAATCACTCTATCTATTGGAAAAAACCGGATCAAAATCCGTTGCGTAGTTTCAAAGATTTAAGCGCACGTAGGGATATAGGGACAGAAAAGGCGACTTTGTTTTATACTATGTAGTGATTAATATATTACTGATATAGAGCATATCAGTCGTAAATTAGCTGCAGGTAAATGATCGCAACCGGATAATTATGCGGTGATCCGCCCGATAGCTCCAATATTTACCATAATTAGCAAATGGCTCGGAAATTATTTCGTCACCGGCTTTATGTTGGAGTGAATCGAAAATCAAATGTGAATATAAAGTTTAGGACGTGTTTCACTAAGCAATGTAAAAAGTTAACGCCATGTTAAAATACCATGCCATCTCATTCATTGACAAGAAATACGAGAGGGATAACATGATATTTAACATGGCGTTAACTTTAACATTTCTTGGTGAAACACGCCCTTAGGCTCTGTTTCACGATGTACATTGTACAATAGAATAGAATAGAATAGAATAGAATAGTACTTTATTTGCATAGAATGTAGGTATACAAAAACAGATGTTAACAAAATAATCAGATCCATACAAACTGCCTTAATTCAAGCATGCAAATGTTGGCTTATAACATGTATTGTATAAAATACAAATAAAAGATCACTAATTTTAAAGTTCATTATCATTTAAAAAATCACTTACACAATAATAACATTTTCCTAATAAAATACTTGCTAATTTCTTTTTAAATATATGGATAGGATACTTTTTTAATTTTTCAGGAATTTTATTATAAATAATAGGAGCCATGACAAACATACTTTTCTTAAGAAGCGCAGTATTATATCCGATAACTCTTAACTGACCTTTATATTGATTTCTAATAGGCCTTTTACTGATTTCAAATAGTGTCGTAAAGTCATGCTTGTTAATTTTTACAAAGACAGCCATTTCAAAAATATATAACGAAGGATATGTTAAAATGTTTAGAGACTTAAACACAGGTACACAGCTGTCTGTAATTTTTAGACCACACATTGCTCTTATGCAGCGTTTTTGTGCTTTAAAAACGTGTTCTCTCAAACTACAATTACCCCAGAAAATAATTCCGAATCTCAAAACTGATCCTACTAGGCTGTGGTAGGCTATTAATATTGTTTTTAAATTTACTTTTTTTGATAGGCTATATAAAACATAAGAGGAGGTACTAAGTTTTTTACATACCTCTTCAGCTTGTGGTTTCCACGAGAGTTGGCTATCTATTAATATTCCCAAGAATTTCGCGACCTTTACTTGTTCTATATTTTGTCCATTGTATTCTATATTAAAATTTTGTGGTGTAAGTTTTTGGTAGAAATGCATTACATTCGTTTTTACTAGATTAATAATTAAATTATTACTATCAAGCCATTGTATTATCTCCTTTAGTGTGTTGTTTATATCGTCCTCATATGTTGCTATATTACTACATTTAACTAAAGCGGTGCTATCATCAGCAAAAAGAACCATAGGTTGTTGGGTATGACGAGGTAAATCATTTATATATAGCAGAAACAAGAGTGGACCGAGCACACTACCCTGGGGTACACCGTATTTAATAACCCTTGCTAAAGATAAATATTTTTTTTCACGTCTGGACCTAGTACAGACTTTGGTTATTTCTGTGTACTGTATCCTATCACTAAGGTACGATTTTAATAAGCTCAGAGCATTTCCTCTAATACCGTAGGCGTTTAGTTTAGACAAAAGAGTTTCATAGTGAACACAATCAAAAGCCCGGGTCATATCGGTGTAAATTGCACATATTGGATTCCTGATGTCAACATTTTCCATGACAACTTTAAGTAATTTGTAAATTGCTGTATTAATACCTTTATTTCTTCTAAAACCCTTTTGCTCGTCGCATAAAATATTATACTTTGTCAAAAAAATATCTAGTGATGTATAAATTATTTTTTCTACAACTTTGGAGAAAATTGGTGTTAAAGCTATAGGCCTATAATTAATTATATCTTCCTTGCTACCTTTCTTATGAAGTGGTTTGACTATAACTGTTTTTAAAGCTGTTGGGAATACACCAGAACAGATACATAAATTTATTATATGACTAAGATGACCTACAATATTATCAGATGCGAATTTGACGACTTTAGTAGCAATACCGTCATAACCAAAGCTGTTTTTATTTTTAAGACACTTTATTGCTCTTGAAACATCTTGAGGCAAGACTGGAGATAAAAAGATTGAGTTAGGATTTACGTTTAAATAAGAATTTCGACTACTGAAATTGCTGTTGTTTTTAATCTGGTCTATGAAAAAATTATTAAAAGCGTTTGCTATATCTTTTGGATTTTTAATTATTAAGCTATCATCTACTTTGATTTGACCTATGTTTTCGGTAAAATGTGTTTTATTATTTATTATTTGCCAAGCTGCTTTAGATTTGTTACTAGAAGTATTAATAAAATAATTATTTTGTGCCTTTTGGGTTAATTTTACAATTTTGCGAAATCGTTTTGAGTAGTTTTTAAATATTATTTTATTTTCTTTGCTCTGATTTTGTCTGTACTTCCATAATAAATGTCTCTGTTTTTTACTGCACACCCGTATACCACGCGAAACCCATTTAATATGCTTTGTTGCTTTTTTAACTATTACTTTGTAAGGAAAGCAGAGATCATAAAGCAAACGGAAGTGTTCCAGAAAGGAATCATATGCTAAATTGGCATCATCAGTATTATATATTTCCGTTAATGGAAAAGAACGAAGGTATTCATTAAATTTAACTAAATTGTTCATTGAAATGTCACGCTTTCGAACACGCCACGATCCTATTCTACAAGTCCTATTTACCTTTATTTCTAAAATTTGTGCTGTATGATCCGATAATGCAAAATCAATAACTTCAGATTTACATTTTAACTGAAAACTGCGTGCAAAATTATCTAGACAACTATTACTGGATAATCTAGTCGGTTGTTGTAGTTCTAGTTTGAGATTATAGGATAAAAGCAAGCGTTCAAAATCAAGACACATATTATTTCGTTTTAAGGTATCTATGTTGAAGTCCCCACATAAAATTATTTTCTTATTTGACTTAGAACATATTTTCCTTAATATATTGTCTAGTTTTTCGTAAAATAAGATAAAATTATTAAATTTTGGAGGCCTATAGATACATAAGATTACTAATTGTTGATTGACTAACTCTATAGCACAACATTCGATAGTGTTAATTATAGAATATTGTGAAATATCCAGTTCCTTATATTCTAAATTTCTTTTTATAATAATGCAGGCGCCTCCGCGTTTGGCTTGTCTTGAACAACACACAGCCAATTTGTAGTTGGGTAGATGAAAGACTTTTTCTTGGCCATGCATCATAAAATGTTCCGTTATACAGAGTATATCTATATGTTTTTGTTCCTTGGATAATTCTTGCAGGTGAACGGTTAACAAATCCAATTTATTCAAGAGGCCGGCAATATTTTGATGCAGTATCGTTATGGTGTTATAAATGAAAAAGCTCATGGTCCTCTAAAGGATTACTGACTTGAATATCATCATAAAGGTGCGCATCAGGATTTTTCTTACAAAAACATAGAATACAATAATTTACTAACAGTTTTAAGTTTTCGTAAATGTTTCTCATTCCACTGTCATTCAATCGGCCAGTATACTTAGAAAACATTGAATAATCGTAGTATAAGTTTAAATTGGAGTCCAGAAGTTCAGCGTAATAGTGTGTTTGGTTGTCCAAGTATAGCATGTTATTAAAGGTTTCAACCCTCCAATTAAATAACATAGCATTGATCTTATAAGTAGGCAGACATATTATTACGTTTGTATGCTTTACTTTTATTAAAGCCTCTCTTATTTGAACAACCATATCATAATAATTTTGAGTTCTATAAAAATCGTCCTTACCAATAAAAATAAAGCAAAAATCTTCTTGCGTATAATGCTCTAGCTTAGAATGTATGCCGTCAATTAATTTCGTGATACCACAGTTTGGAGATAGGTAATGACATATTTGATAATTATAGAAAAAATCTTTTGCTATTGGTAACATTTTATTTGTATTATTACTACTAATAATGCAAAGTTTCTTCTTTTCATTTCTTTTTTCAACTGTAGCTCTTTTTTCACTTTTAGAAAGTACTATATTTTTGTTATCTGAAATCTTTTTAATATTAGTTGAACTCTTAGTGCCCTCGTCTTTTTGGCTTGAACATATTTCAAAATTGGGCTTTTCCTTTGGAGTACTGGTAATTTTACAAACGGACTCACCGAGCTCCGCACTATGATTTGCGTTGAGATTTTTGATAACTTGCTTCAATTCCATATTTTCTTGAGATAATGTTTTTATTTTTTGCTGTGCTTCATTCAATTGTAATTTAAGTGATTCTATTTCGGCATGTATTTCTGTGTTATTTATTTGGTCGTCCGAAATGTTGGTGGCGCCATCTATTGTTAGGCTATGTTCGCTACCATCGTGAGTATCGTCTGACAGTGACACAGCTCGTGGCCTCATTCTTATCGTAATGTTTTCGAAGAAATCCATTTTATTTCTTTAATTAAAATGCACAATATAATAAAAACACAAAACCGTTTAGAAAAAGTATGTGAGGGCTTGGATTTGAACCTGGGCAGCAAACAGTATGATCACTTGTGTACAACACCGCTATCCACTAGACCAAGTAGACTTAGTCAGTTAATTTGAAATAGGCGTACTGTTTGAGTTGTTTTGTTAGGTGTATGTGTTTTTCTTTTTACTGATGAAAAAACAATTATAATATTGCACAAAGGTTCACAGGTATTATAAGATTCGTTTTTTTTTCACTGTGACACAATATTTCTTCAATAAATCAGTATGATGATCTTCTTCGATCAGCACTTTACTATTTTGAAATAAAAGTTTTTTAATCACTCGCAAATTAGTTTGACAACATTATCACTTAATTATAATAGTTTTCTTTCACTTTAAATCTACTTTAAAGAACTTGAAAAGCATTTAAACTATTTTAAAAAGATTTTTTATCGCGGAGCTATTTTTATAGGCAAAACGTCATACAATTTGGATAAAATAGAGCGCGCAGCAATGCTATTCTCTAAGCATGTATTGCGTATCTCGACAGCTGAATCCGCGGTGAGCGTGAAATTTCCCGTAATGTGAACTCGAAATTTGACACTCACCACGGATTCAGCTGTCGAGATTCGAAAACATTCTTAGAGAATAGCACTGCTGTACTGTGCAGTACAGACTCAACTCACTTTCATGGATGTGCATTAGATATGTGTATAATAAACTAAAAATCTTTAATATGTGTACAGTATACAAGTATTAAATATATTTCCCTTGTCTGGTATCTTTAACACAAGGTCTTAACGCAGAGTCGAAGCGTCATATATGTTGTTATTTACAGTCTAATATTTATCTCTATTTATAGAGTATTAAGGTACATATTATTTGAATTGAGTCAATATCGTAGCAAGCGTTAGTGCAACTTCGTTTATGACACGCGTCTGTATTTGTAACTATATTTCATTGAAAATTGTAAGCAAATATTCGTTACGTTCCACTCATATTATTTTAATATAATAATATTATCTTAAGATATCAATCCCGCAGTTATAATATTATTTTAAAGATATTATATAAAATCTTATAAGATCCAGCTCAACATTTTATCTCAAACTACAAATCTGAGGGTCCAACAATATCGGAGGACCTAAGCCAACAGAAAACCAAGGGATAAATGGATCTTGAAAATTCAACGCAATTTCACCTGTAACACTATGGATACAAGTTATTAAATCCATTAAATCGGTCTGTAACACAACCTTAACAGATAGATAAACAAGATTGAACCAAACAGGCCCTTCGGGTTTATTTAAAAACTTCTTCTTAGTTCGCTGATCCTCAAAAATTCTGGAGTTTAATTTATCAAAGTTTGTCATATCGTAATTGCACTATTTTGATAAATGAAATAAAACCAAATATTTTTATTTACAGTAAATTTTACAAAAAATGTTTCGTCGTTTCTATATGATGCCTACCACCGGTTCGGGAACTAGCCCATCAAGAAGAACCGGCGTGTATAGCCAACTACCCCTAATAAGATACATTTGGAAGGCTTATGTCCGATCATATATGAAGGAATATGTCGAAACGTCATATTTGAAATGATCATTGGTTTGCATCCAACATCAAAATATCTGACCTCCAAAACTACGCAAATAAACTTTGAACTGCCGAAATAAGCGACCAGACATTGCAAGTATAATAATTAGAAAAACAAACCTCCTTATACTTCCTCATCCTTGTAGGTTATTTCTGGTCCAGAAAAGCCTATTGTGTATCATTTGGAAATAAAAATATCCCATCAACAACATAAGTTGTAAAAATTTGACGCCTCCGTGGTCTAGTGGTTCAGAGCTTGGCTCTTGACCCGGAGGTCGCGGGTTCGAATCCCGCTGAGGGAACAAAAAGTTTTAAATGTTCCTGAGTCATGGATGTGTATTAAATTTGTGTATTAATATAATAAAAATCTTAAATATGTTTATAGTGTAAAAGTATTAAATATATTTCCGTTGTCTGGTACCTGTAACACAAGTTCTTCGGATACTTAGCACGGGGCCAGATTGACGTGGTGTGAAGCGTCCATAGATTAAAAAAAAAAAAAAAAATCCAAGTATATACGTTAGTTCTTCTATCGTAAAAAGTTGTGAGATACATGTGATGCCAAGTCAAAGTTAGTAATAAGTAACAACGTCTTATAGTGATCATATCAATATTATTTAAAATCTTTTATGTTTTAAATAAAAAAGTTGACTAGATAATCGCATGAAAACACAATGTACATAATATCTATCTCACATAAACATTATAATTTATAGATCGTTTAGTGCGATTGCCAAGTCAGTCTACTATTTAGTTAAAGTAACCAAAGTTAAAAATCGCAATATCCAACAGTAGATACATGATGATGATGATGTTCGACGACGCTGTAAATGACATGCTTTGACGGTCTCTAGGAAACATATTTGCAATACATCTCGGGTTGACCGGTATTTATGTGAGATTCCTCGTGGCTTACACAGACTCCCCAAATATGACAGACTATTTTGCGGTCCCAAGTAACATCCAAGTAGGCGAAATAGACCTTACGCAGTGACAATATGGTCTATACTACGAAATAATATTAAAAATCAGCGAACGAATATAATAAATAAAACCGGATTATAAGCAAAAAAAAAAAACGGTCAAGTGAGAGTCCGAATTGCGCACCGAGGGTTCCGTACAAACTTGGAGGTATATAATATTATTAGTAAAGCTTGACATACATTTTTTTCCCGCTAAAAGGTATTATAAATATGAGTATTTAAATGAATTTCAATTGAATACTTTTAAGTATTTATGAGGAAAACGGTAGTAAGTATTAAATTATAAAAAAAAAAAAATTATATGGAATAACATTTTTTTTTCTATTTTTGCAACGTTACCTTTATCAGTGCTATAGACCGTTGCTTATGCCAAATTTCAAGATTCTTAGTTCATGGCAAACAAAAAATTACCATAATTTGCGACATAGACGACTATATTATCTTCTATATCTTTTGATTGCGTTGGATAAGTGGTTTGTTCTTTTCACAGATGGAACAAAAAACCTAAGTATTTGATAAAAAAATTCAGTTTGATACTTCCACGCGTTCCTGAGAAAAAGTGTCTTGACGGACAGACAGACGGACAATAAAGTAATAAATAATAGGTTTCGTTTTTATAGGTAAAAATGGATAATACGAGTATTTGTCACTTATAGACGATTTAATTGACGTTGTTTGACATAAAATATTTTTTATGAGACGAAAGAAAATAAAATTGTATACATAGGTAGGTATAACTGATTCATAAATCTCTTCAAGATTTAGCTTACTTTTTAAGCTACAAAGAAGAAGCGAGACACAATTTTGTTCAGAGACAAAGGCATTTCATATCTCTATGTGTCATCTCAAAGGGCTTTGTATATTACTAGTCGATGCCCGAGCTTTGTCACGCTTATCAAAAAATCCAGTCAATATGTAACATATTTTATAACTATAATAGTCGTGTAAAATATGTCATCGTAGTGAATAAAGATTTTCAAGAAGTGGAACATAAGATATATACTTTATATGTTTTAATTATATTATAATAATCTTCAACAAACAGAAAATGGATAAAAAGCTATACTAAGTACATTTATAAGAAAACGTAAGAGCCTTAATACTTATAATAATAGCTCCCCTGACCGATTTCGGTGTCGGTAGCCGATTTCATTACTACGCAGGTGATATTTTATAGTTCCCAAATGTGTGCGCAATACACAGAAGCACTCTCTCTTCCTTTTACTCTCATAACCCAGTGGGACAGTAAACCGACATGACTGGCGAGAGAACAGGCGCAGGTACGACTTTTTACATGCCCATCCGACACATGGATCATCTTTCTTGTCAGACAATCAGGTGATCAGCCTGCATTGTCCTAACCAAACTTGAAAACAACATTTTTTGTTGTTCCAACACGGGAATCGAACCCATGACCTCCGGGTCGAGAGCGAAGCTCTGAACCACTAGACCACGGAGGCGATCAATACTTATAATATACAGTTTAGTAGCTGCCCTGATATTCGCTGTTTTTAACCGACTTCCAAAAAAGGAGGAGGTTCTCTTTCGGCCGGTTTCTTATGTATGTACAGCGATTACTCGGAAGCTAATGATCCGATTTACGTGACTCTTTTTTTATTCGACGCAAAATAGCTGTCATTTGGTCTTATAAAATTTACATAGTTTGACACTGTAACTAGTTTTTATTTTATGAACATATTACACCAAAATTTTAATGAATCAACACTTGTCGGTAACTTTTCTATGTATGTAGTTTTGGTGCGGCTTATTTGGGAGTTTTTTACTTCGCAATAATACTCTCAATATACAAAGGAGGTGGAAATTACAAATATGGTGACTAGTTAATTGAATCAGGCGTTACTTTGCGGAAATCCATAGCATACAATTTAAATATATTATATCTAGCAATATCCCGCGAAACAATTATAACCACAACCTGCAAGCAGATGAGTGAGTGCACGCATAGGCATGCGTTTGATGCACCTCCCTCCTCCCACACTGCTTATGCGTACACTCGCAAGCAAAAAACATGAAAACACCACCACCACACTAGCAATAATGTTAACACGATCGTGCAAAGTCCCACCACCATGCAGGTTGCAAAACTCGACGCGCGTTTCGCTCCGACCCCGGAGCATCCTCAGGATGTTGACTCTGCGAACAATGTTCGTTAAGTTAACTTAACGAACATTGTTCGCAGAGTCAACTTTTGCTTTTCAACAATTGCTTGCGAGTGTACGCATAAGCAGTGTGGGAGGAGGGAGGTGCATCAAACGCATGCCTATGCGTACACTCACTCATCTGCTTGCAGGTTGTGTTTATAATTGTTTCGCGGGATATTGCTAGATATAATATATTTAAATTGTATAATATGGTGACTGTCAGTATATCTGTAGTTTCGTACCTACAAAACGGATGTATCTTGTACTCTGACTTAGAGACACTAAAAAATAAAAAAGAAGTTTATAAAATCAACTAAAAAGCATAAATAACACATATATTATATTTACTATTAATCTTCTTTTTGGAGTTGGTGTCAGCTAAAAGAACAACATACCAAAGTTGCTGACTTGAATCTCACCTTTACTGATACTTTGCTTGAAGTCGGTTTTTTTAAAGGTAGTTTTGTCCTAACCGTACCCTACACATACCAACACGTACACCTGTTATCATACCTTTTATCCTACCTGTTATCATACCTATCTGACATAATCTGACCATTCTCGAATCCACTTACTAATGTGAAATCACATACATTAATAAATCCACAACTCGTTTTTGAATTACAAACACACGCACGAAAGATACAAATGTAAATATTATCCCAAAACACGTATTGTACGAACACCTTAACATATGCAAAACCAAATAAACACATTCCCAAATAACTTCTCGGCTGTCTAAACTTTAATAACTCTTTCGGTGAGGAGCTCGGAAATGACGTTATAAACAGGAACTCGAATGAAAAAACCGGCCAAGTGCGAGTTGGACTCGTGCTCAAATGGTTCCCGTACAAAACGAGCAGAAAAATTACGTTTGTTGTACGGCAGCCTACTTAAATAATTACCTTATTCTGTGTTTAGTTTAGTTTACTGACGCCTCCGTGGTCTAGTGATTTAGAGCTTGGCTCTTGAACTCCGGGTCGCGGGTCCGAATCCCGCTGAGGGAATGAAAAGCTTTCAATGTTCCTGAGTCATGGAATTGTATTAAATTTGTGTATAATATATTAAAAATCTTAAATACGTGTATAGTGTTAAAGTATTAAATATATTTCCGTTGTCTGGTACCTGTAACACAAATTCTTCGGATACTTAGCACGCGGCAGGATTGACGTGGTGTGAAGCGTCCGTAGATATTATATTATTACTATTATTAGTATTCGTTGTTATAGCGACAATAGAAATAAATCATCTGTGAAAATTTCAATTATCTGCCAATCACATGACGACTGGTAAAAAACGGGACCCTGTTACTAAGACTCCACTAGTCTTAGGCCCGTATAAATAAAACAATCTCAAACCCAACCTCACCTTGAGAACCTATTTGACAGATAAGAAAAACGTTTCGTTTCACATATAAAAGTGAACATCATTATTAATTTTACATAGTACTTTAATTTATTTTCTTTTTATACCGTTTTATTCATATTATAGATTACAGGAAACAGTAAAATTAGTATAATGTATAATTTTATAATCTTTATTTTTACGTTTTAAGAAAGAAAAAAATTCAAGTATGTACTTAACATAAGTAAAATTCTTCATTTTTAAAAGTGAAACGAAACGTTTTTTTGTCTGTCAAAAGAACCTATTTGGTGAGGTGAGGTTGGGTTTGAGATTATTTTATTTATACGGGCCTTAGTAAAGGGTCCTGTTTTTCACCCTTTGTGTACGGAACCCTAAAGCCATCCCTTTTCCCCTCATATCCTTTGTGACGTGCAAAATCCATAGCGACTGGGGCCGATAGAACGAGTGTAAATGTAATAAACGTCTGCACAATGATTGATTGTGCCAAGTGCCGAGGTAAAAAGATTTCGGGGAATCCCCCAATCGTATTTTGGTCACCTGAGCGTTGGAGTTAAAGGGAGTATTGACACCGTAATTAATTAATGGTGTTATCTCACCTTATCCGGTTCTGTTTATTTAGGGTTGCCTAACTTAATCTTATTTTATCTATGGAATGCGCGACATAATACAAATTCAATAATTTTTATTCTTTTCGGAATCAATAAAATTTCAATAAAATTTCATTCTTTTCGGAAACCAAAAGGTGATGATTGTTGTTATATGTGCGGTATTTCCATCGTAGCGACTAATCAAATGAATTAGGTGTCAGATGAATTTGTAATAATAACCCGTGTGACATGGGCTTTATAATTTACGCATTATTGTTTGCGAGTTTTTGACTATGGATTATTCTACGTTCGGTATCTATTAGGTATCCTATAATGCATACAGATGTATGCACTTTGGAAGTAGATACTTCCAAAGTAAAATTGACTAATGTAACTCTTTGTAATCTTAACAAAATAGCGTAAAATAAGGGCATGTTTCACCAAGCAATGTTAAAGTAAACGCCATGTTAAATATCATGTTATCCCTCTCGTATTTCCTGTCAATAAATGAGATGACATGGTATTTTAACATGGCGTTAACTTTAACATTGCTTGGTGAAACACGACCTTAATATATAAATGTTTTTAACTTCAATTTGGCCCGGGCTAAGTTCTCTAAGAACTTGCGTTAAGTCTCGATTTCACCAACGCATGTTAGTGTTAACGGCATGTTAAAATATCATGCCTCCTCATTCATTGATAGGAATTACGAGAAGAACAACATGATATTTAACGAAGGATTAATTTTAACATTGCTCGGTGAAACATGCCCTAAGGGTGCCAGACAACAAAAAAATTCAAACATAGTTTTTACAGACATGATTAGGATTCCTTCTATATTTCATACATATTTAGAAACACTGGAAACTGTTTTTGCTCGAACAAGTGACCTCCGGCTCAGCAATAACGCACTTAGCTACAGAGGTTTACAAAATAAAAGCAATATCTACTAAACTTAAAAGCAAGTTTTATTACGTAACGTTAGTGTAATATTTTAACTGGGGTATCGCATGGTTTGCCGTAAATATACCTGTGCATTGTTACAGAGGTGAAGTTGGAAACTTTTAATTAAACCGCTGTCGAAGGTTATGGTGAATTTTAAAATGCCAGCCGCAGTTGCTGCTTCCAATATGAAGCGAAAAGTCGAGTCAATTTGTGGGCTCAAGAGCTTGCGTTGGCCTTTTGGTGTAACAAATATTTTCAATATAATTAAAAAGTTTTTGATTGTTTCACGTGTACTTTTATATTTGAAGGTAGGTAAAATGTTTATCTGTTTATTAAAAACTTTGTTCGCTGTTTTACGAAAATTGCGCGGACGGAAGAAAATATAGATAAGGAGTGCAGAATGCTAATATTCATTAAAATCACACTTAGAAATACCTATAAATAATGAAAATAAACAACAACAAACACCGCCTAACTATACATCTGTATAATAACAGTAGGTTTCAATATTTAAAAAAAAGAACCCTGAAAAAAATTTAGTATAAAATTTTAGTTTCGACCTCAGGGCGTAATTATTATTTACCATTTGACCTCTCGTTACAATTATTTTAAAAGGTAGCATAAGTTATTGTAACAATGTAAATAATACTGAAGCCCGTATAAATAAAGTCCGCCTATGTACAAAATATGTGCATGATGCTTAAATAAATAAATAAATAAACAAAACAATCTCAATCTCATACTTGAGAGAATATATTTTGACAGATAAAACGTTTCGTTGCACTTTTAAAAGTGAACAACTTTATTACTGTCACATATTACTATAATTTCTTTTCGTTTTGAACCGTAATATTCATAATATAGATTATAGGAAAACATGAAAATAAGTATAATCTATATTTTTATAATCTTTATTTTTACGTTAAAAAAGTAAGTGTGTATTATAAGTAATGTTCTTAAATTCTAAAAGTGAAACGAAACGTTTTGTTTATCTCTCAAATAGGGGTTAAAGTACAGGTTTCGATTGAGACTTCTTTATATATAGGACCTTAGAGTCAATAAAGAGATCAGAGCGTAACCGGACAATAATTCATCTAGCATTGCACGAATAAAAACAACTCTTTAATATTACAAGCTCAGCCCTTGATGTTCTTGTTTCCTGATATTTTGCAGAAAGAAAACATTTGTTTTTCCCTCCGGAGGGTTCGTTCCTAAAATGGCGGCTTCGTTTTATACCAAACGCCAGTAATCATTGATGCGAATGAATAATAATCAAATACAATGACAGTTTTTTTGGTTCTCATACACAAATATTTTCATTTGAGTGTGCTTTATTTCCATTTCACATTAGGAATAGTTATTATAGACGTTTTAGAGATTTTTTTAATGAAAAAGTAAAATATAACAATAATAATATAATATAATATCTATGGACGCTTCACTCCACGTCAATCTGGCCCTGTGCTAAGTATCCGAAGAACTTGTGTTACAGGTACCAGACAACGGAAAATATTTAATACTTTTAAGTATACTATACACATATTAAATATTTTTACTATATTATACACAAATTTAATAAACATCCATCCCAGGAACATTGAAAAGTTTTTTTTTTTGTTCCCTCTGCGGGAACCCACGACCTCTCGTTCGAGCACCAACGCGCTCAAACACTGCGCTACGGAGGTCGTCATATAGATACCAAATAATACCAAATAATCAATCTATCGCAGTACCGTAGTAGGTACCATGACTGGTCTCATTGAATAAGAATTATGCTATTGTAATTATTTTAAGTAAATAAGTTAGATTGCCTTATAATAATATTATATTTCATATTATGTACTAATATTATAAAGCTGAAGAGCTTATTTGTTTGTTCACTTGAACGCGCTAATTCAGGAAATAGTGGTCCGATTTGAAAAACTCTTTCAGTGTTTGATAGTCTTTATCCAGGGAAGCTATAGGCTATAGCCTCTATAGATCTCTAAGATGCTATATATAGCTATATATAGCATCTAACCAATTCGAGAGCACCAAAGAATAATGTTTCAAATCAAATTTTGCGAGCGCCCGCTGCGTGCTCTACGTGAGCTGCTAAAGAAGAAGGGACTAAAGAGTGTCTTTGATTTGCCATGATAGCTAGTATCTTCTCTTCTTCTTCTTATATGTAAAAATGAATCGCTGTTGACTGTTCGTTTAGTCTTGTAAAACTCGAGAAAGGCTGAACCGACTCGGCTAATTTTTAGTCCTGAAATATTCGTGGAAGTCCCGGAAAGGTTTAAACGGTTTGTATGCTCAACGAAATGGAC
This sequence comes from Celastrina argiolus, assembly GCA_905187575.2. Classification (NCBI taxonomy): domain Eukaryota; kingdom Metazoa; phylum Arthropoda; class Insecta; order Lepidoptera; family Lycaenidae; genus Celastrina; species Celastrina argiolus. The sequence goes on from LR994579.1 coordinate 15,711,440, forward strand.
ACGGGTCAGCTAGTCTTATATATAAAAATTAATAGCTGTTCGTTGATCTCGCTAAAACTCGAGACCGGCTGAACCGACTCGGCTATTTTTAGTCCTGAAATATTGGTGGAAGTCCCGGAAAGGTTTAAACGGTTTGTATGCTCAACGAAATGGGCACGGGTCAGCTAGTTTAAATATATTATATTATACAGCAATAACCCGCAGCATTTTTTTCGCGGTGATATTTAAATTTCATGCTATGCAAACTAATACTTAGATGTTGTTAGATCACGAGAACAAAACAAACATATACACTGGAGATGCGAATGTCATAGTGAACAACATCAATGGAAATAATATCCCACTTTTTATTACATTCGATTGCGACAAAAAACATTACAGCCCAGTGGATTCAGTAGGTCAGCCGTTTCAGCGTTTCTCCCTCGTAAACAAGATAGTACGTGTAACATTTTGTAGGAATTATCTTTTACATCCTCTCCCCATCCACTTCGTGCGGAATCCTATCGCCCGTAAAACTTGTCATACTATTTAGACCACCCTTGTCAGCGAATCGCGGAGTTACGACTTGTAAAACTATCGACCGGATTCCTTATTAAATCTTTCCTTTTATTTATTTTAAGGCCGCTCGGGAGAGAACTTTTCGCCTTTTCCTGTCAGGTAATAATGCTTTTTTGTTAGTTTTGGGTCTTTCTAAACAATTGCGAATCGAATTCAGTATAATTTATTTATTTGTTACGCTGCCGCAAAATGATACAAACTTAGTTTAGACTTTTGTCGGCCTTGTGGTCGAAATTCGTAATATTAAATAGAAATAAAAACATTAATGTGACATATTGACAAGATTAGTTTGTTATTTTTCCTGTTCTTTTTCTATACATTTAATTTACGGGAACAGTATTAAGCGCATGCTGGTGTGAAAAAAAAATTGGTTGAGTATGTTTTTTATTTAAATTTAATTTCACATATTTTATACATAATGTTGAAAAGATTTATCCACAACTTCCTTCACATAAGCCTTTACATAGCCCAATTTCATAATCTACTATTCGCACAATTCTCAAAAACATTAGGTTTCAGTTTTTCCTTAACTTATTAACATAATGATTACTTAACAAGTAGTAAGGCATATGCATACTTAGACTTCATAAAAATTGCAGAGTCAATAAGAAGACTTAAGTATTTATAGCGACATAAAACTTCATTTTATGAACACTAAAAGTTCTTTAATTTATGAACACTAAAAGTTCTTTAATTAACTTCTTTAGAGACAGAAAAATAGAGAAATGATTTGAATTTACTCTTGCTGTACCAAAAAGACGAAATATTATATTACTTTAGTTTGTAAAGACAACATATTGGTAACGTTACGCGTTACGTAACGAAGCTTTACCGTCCCATAAGAAGTTCTCACTTACAAAAAAAAATTAAATGAATTGAATAACTAATTAGTATTTTGAAGCTAAATTAATGTTATACTAACTTTGTAAGTAAAAACAAACTCTTTAGGCATCACTACGATTTTCGAAGGTTCCTCTCGATTCCACTGGAATACTACCATCAGATCTTAATTTCATTATCATGGTACCTTCAGAATATCGCCTTTACAACTACAAAATCATCAAAATCGGGTCACGAACGACGTTATCAAAACACACATAAAAAAGTATACATCCTAATTTTTTTAATTCGTTTATTTATTTGATTTTACAATTAAATTAAAAATCAAATTGCCAAACTGCGAAATAGTTTGCTGGCACTAATTGCGCTTAGATAGATTGTCTGACAAGAAAGATGATCCATGCGTCGGATGGGCATGTAAAAAGTCGGTCCTGCGCCTGTTCTCTCGCCAGTCATGTCGGTTTACCGTCCCACTGGGCTATTTTCACTAAAAGGAAGAGAGATAGTGTATTTATTTATTGCGCACACACTTGGGCACTATAAAAAATAACTCCTAGTTTCAATGAAATCGGCTACCGACACCAAAATCGGCGAGGGGAGCTATTATAATTTATCTTATACATAAAAATTTGTTGCTGTTCGTGAGCCTCGCTAAAACTCGAGAACCGCTCAACCAATTAGCCTATTTTTAGTCTTGAAATATTCGTGGAAGTCCAGGGAGGGTTTAAACGGTTTTTATGGTTAACGAAGTGGGAACGGGTCAGCTTGTCGTATATAAAAATGAACTGCTGTTCGTTAGTCACGTTAAAACTTGAAAACGGCTGAACCGATTCGCCTATTCTTAGTCTTGAAATATTCGTGGAAGTCCAGGGAAAGTTTAAACGCTTTGTTTGCTCGTCGAAGTGGGCACAAGTCAGCTAGTTTATATTGTACAAAACAAAATATTAAAGCTTAAACATAAAAAAAAAACACACGGCTAAAAGATTAAAAATTCACTCGAGACCGCTGCGAACCGCAACGTATTTCATCAATATGTCAAGAGTAAAATATAATAGCGATACACGAAAACAAAATATATCAGACGAGTTGATGGTCAATTTTCCCGCGCACTTCATGGACATTATGTTGCCGGGCGGGTATCCGGGTATCCGGGCTTTTAAATAACCGGTTTTCGTCATGGCCCAGTAAATTTCCTTTCGTCCCTATTCGATGTATATTTTATTTAATTAAATTGGACAAAGCGACACCTCTTTTATCCTTTTTCGACTTTAATTAAGTAAATAACACTTGTCGTTGAAGATTGACATAGAAAACTTTGTTAGGCTCAACTCAAACTGGCGCAGAGTCGTCGCATTTTTTCGTGTTTTGTCGGTTTTATTATAAAGACGATATTTAGATTAATGTACATAAAACGTTACGACATAGGTATTATCCTAAAATATTTAAGTGACAGTTTAAACTCAATTTTCTCGATAATTTTTTTTGCAACATATCACATTCATCCATTAATGTCTTCAATTAGAAAATAGAGAATTTTCCATGCTAAGACAAGAAAAAACATATTTTTTGTAAAAAAAATTGTTCTTTTTACACCCGTTATAATATGTAATATACGTAGAACAATGTCACGTCGCGACACTCCAAGTCACTGTGAGTTAAGCCTTACGGATTTTCAAGTAGAAAAAAATCAAACGAAGATAGAAAAGATACGCCACATGTATAAAACGTTTTCAATCGTTTTTCCGACACGAAACGTATGTGCTGGTCAGGTTGGTGCGCTACGATATTTCAGGCGGGATTCCCACACCGATTTCAAATGCTTTCCGGTCGCCCTACTTCTTGTTTTAATTGCAGGGGTAAATTGTATAACGAACACCTTTTTTCAAAGTAACAATCGCACATAAAATAAGTAAACCAGAAATATTATTTTTTGAATGCGCAGTGCATTTGTCACTTGGTATGGCCGCGTGAGTCGCTAAATCTACAAAAAGTCTAAATTAATATCATACTTTAAGAAACAAATAAATATCTATAAACGGTCAAACCTCGTCAACTTTGTTACTTAGGAAGGATTCGAACCCGCGACCTCCAGCTCGAGCATTGAGCAAACCACTACAGATCGTCAAATTTTAATAGGGAACAGATTTTAAAAGACTCATGAAAAATTTACCGTAACTAATAATGTGTTGTACGTAAACGTGAAGAACTATAATACAGTGCACAATGAATGTTAGAACTCGGAAATTAACCCCTTAGAACCATACGACGCTCAGTCTAGCACGAGTAGCATGTACGAATACATGTTACTCGTACTAAACTTAACCCTAAAATGACGTGACTTTGTTGCAAACGTATTGGTTAGCCTCGGTCTCAGCGTGATACAAAGTAGGGTCTTACTTTAATCAAATCCGTCTAGACAGAGCAATTGTACGTATATTTCAATGTGTGATCCATTTGAAAACACTCAATTATGGGAATAAACAGATTTAAATCACTAAGGGCGTGTTTCACCAAGCAATGTTAAACTTAATCCTTCGTTAAATATCATGTTGTTCCTCTCGTAATTCCTATCAAAGAATGAGAAGGCATGGTATTTTAACAAGCCGTTAACACTAACATGCGTTGGTAAAATCGGGACTAAAACGTCTGCAGTTATTTTTTGATCGCTTAATAACTATTCTATTGTTATCGTAACATGAAAACATAATAAAAATAGAAAGAAAATTTTAGATATTAGGTTGTAATGTATTACATACTACTAAATTCATAATATTCACACCTACAATGACTACCATAGAAGAGATGAGTAAACAACATATTATTAATAAAAGAAGGTTGTGGTGTCCTGAAATAAAAGCCACACCTAGTTTAGGTACCTTTCAAATCTGGGTAGACTATGTGTAATTGTAAATTATGCGTGAGAAGTGTACCTACTTATAAGAGAGTATTGTGATGTTAAAATTATATTTTTGTATAATTTGTTAATGTCATATGCCTTCAATGTGTCAATATTTATGTTGTGTGTCATTGCCTACCACCCCATACAATCTATCTTTAATACAAAAAAATTGCAATAGATGTCTCTACTATTACCGTTTGTAAATTATAAAGTGTAAATATGCCGAATTAAGTACAAATATTGAAATTAAAATAAAGGATAAAGCCTATTTTTAAGCATAACATCACAATAAGCTAAATTCAACTCCTTAATTAAGAAGAAGATACGAAACTATTAATTAGTATTTTCCAATAGTGGCTCTAGATGGCGGTTTCCGGAAAGTGCCTGTACTTCACCCTTTGCCAGTATTAGAGTGATACCATTTTCTAGTACTAATTCGTGTCTCTCTTATATATCTACTTTGTGGTTGTGTAAACAAAACACTACGGTGATCAACCAAAGAGAACTTGTCTGGAAACTCTATTTTCTGGTTCGGTAACCGTTCTGATCTTGAAATGTACAATGTACAAAGAAACGAATTTATTATTTACTTTGTACGTTGCGAATATATTATTAAATGTTATTTTACTATACACAATTGCCTTCAAGATATTGTAATTAAAATGGAATTCGCTTGTTGACTAACACCTGAAATTTGTTACAATTATCATATTTCGTTCGTATTTGAACGTTCAATTACGAACGTGTTATGTGTAAATGTTAAATAATTAATTTTATTTACGATTAGGATTGCTCGCAACGTGAACTCATCATCATTACGTTACTCCGTAACAAGATAGACGTAAATTGTATAATAATATAAATAAGTTTCATTGTTTTCAGATGATTGTTTTAAAACCTGAGGGACTTATTTTAAAACGAAAATAATTACTTCATTTTTAAATGTAGATACTTGTAAAATATTACTTCCACATAATGGCCCTAACTTCTTCAACGTGGAGGGGAATGTTTAAACGATTTTTTAAATATATTTTTATGCTCAACGAAGTGAGCACGGCTCAGCTAGTATTATTATAATAAATACAATAAAAATATGATATAGTAATTGAAGTACCTACATTACAATTTGATGGTTTTATTAACTCCAGTGCATCGGTACCCACGTACAATATATCTACATTCACATAAAACGAATCATCAAATATTTCATGATAAAGTCTCGGCAAGGAAATATTAAATTGTAATATTTTTCCTTTGCAATAAAAACAAAATAATAAAAGACGCTCTGACGAAAAATACTGCAAAAGTTGTAGAAAGGTAAGAGGGCTACGATTATTAAGCAATAGACAAAAGTAGATACACATTCGCAATAAAAATTGTTTTGGCTTTAGTATAATAGTTAGTTACGAAACTGTTACCTACTAAACGCGGAAGTGTAAATAAAGAATCCTAGCTCAACAAGCCCCTTGTTCCGTTTTCACGACTTAATTCTCTGTAAAATGAAAAGGGAAAGTTGTCCATCTCTTTCTGGTTGACCCACTCCAAAATGAACCTAATTCAGTTAATACTTATCACGCTGCAACCATATTAGATGGAAACCCGTTAAACATGCTTATTACTTAAAGGTAATAGCCGCTAGGCATATTCTTAATTGCCAGTGGGCAGCTTGTATTACAAGCCCCGAGTAATTTTCATAACTTATTTTACTGCGTAGTTTTACTTTCGAACGTAGGGTAAAAGTACGTTAGAAATTTGGATATTTAATGGAAGTTAAGTTTATTTACTTTTGGACTCATGAGCAAAATCTAAAATAAGAGTCAGGGTAAGATTTAAAACATTTGAGTTTTAAGCTATTAAATAAAATTATCTACTTCTTTCTCGCAAAACGATATTTGTACGCAGGTTAGGTTTAGTGCAAGTGTAGGGTTAACAACGTGACGTCACAATCGGTTGTTCCCTCTTTCAACTTACATTATATTTAATAGATTAATATTAATGGTACTTAAATAACTTTATACTTTACGATTAAAAAAACATTCAAAAGACTTATAATAATTATTAGTACCGTGGTTTTCGCTGTTATTGAGTTTACTGTCTATAGACTCTGAACTGAACTAGAGGATCTATTATAAAATTCATTTAACCTCAGAAACCAGCACAGAATCGAGTAATAAAAATTAAAAATGAATGGAATGATAAACAAGTCTAGTTATTATTATAAAACGAGCTTAAGGTTATGGGGGATTCACAATGGGATCGAATGCATGAGTTATACAACCGAGCGAAGCGAGGTTGGATACATGCATGAGATCCCATTGTGAATCTCTCATATAATCTTAAAAGCGAGTGTCGCAAATTCAAGCGTACCAAATGTCTCACTTCAGGCATACGTGTTGAACGTAATTTTTTGTTATTTCAACTGAAAAAATATGTCTTGAGAGATAAAAACAGGTAGAAATTTAAATTATTATAATTTTTATTAATGTTCCATGATTCATGTTTAAATTATTTATTACAACAATCACATTAATAAAATCATGAGATGTCAACTATTTAAAGGTTAACGTAAAAATCATTTACATGAATCGTCGTATTTAAATTCTGAGTTTTTTTTAGATCTTGGCGCTCCCTAGCGGGCGATTTTAGAATCAACAAAAATTGTCCATGGTCTGTAGCATAATAAAAGATCGTGAAAAAAGTAGGCATAGAATATAGAGAAAATAGAGACACTAGTGCGTGAAAAAATGATCGAACTATAGATTGTCAAAAAAAGTTATACTTTAGACCCGACAAACTATACTCGAAAAGCATACTTTTGCAGTTGGAATTACAAAAAATACATTTCCAATATGACAAAAATTTGTATAATCGTATCTTAAAGTTATAGTGTCTGTTCTTTTTACACCCTGTATACGAACTCACACATATAAATTAAAACTTTCAATGGGCGAAATATAGAGGTCGTTTTACAGAGTAACGCACTATCAATAAGTTTGAAATTCGAATACATTTATTTGTAGCAAAACCGCAGCATTTACGATAATATTAGCACCACACGTCAATAAATATTCCGCTGCGGTTGTGTTATAAATCAAAACGACTGCTTTCGCATTTGATTTCAAATTGAGCCCGATAAGGATGTTGTTCTGTATTAACTCGTCCAGCCAAACAATGTGATCATTTAGTTGAGTTGATTCCTCGTGCTCTTTAGCACTATTTCTTTTATTTTTTCTATTGCAAAAACCAGCACTGTATTATATATCTTTCTATATAATCGTATGAAAGGCAGAAGTGATTAAATGATGTATCAGCGTATAGGCCAATCCCGAATAGAAATTTGAACACCTATTTCATAAATGACGAATTGACGAAGGCTCTATGAAAGTGGGTTTCAAAATTTAACCTCCAAATAGGTGAATTTACTTGACGTTTGTTAAGCCGTCGGCAGATTATAATTGAAAAGTAGTCAAGTTAAAATATAGCTTAACCATACTCATTACTATAAACACCATTACCTAAGTCGATTTAATCCTTCTTTAAATGTAGTAGAAGATAATATTATGCAACTTGAATTAGGTATATATTTTTTATCCATAATTTTTTTATTTAGATACGAAATTCACCCGAAAATTACCACACCTTAATTGTGTTATATTCACTTGCCAAGATCATTGCACTTCATTTCTCAGGGCCGGTTTCTGAAAGGCTAATCAATTCTATGATCAACTTACATAGCAATCAAATTAATAACCCATATTGAACGCTGATTGGTGAAACATTAATCAGAGAGAAAGAGAGGGACAGATATTGCTTTGGGATTTTTTCGCACAATCTTAATCGCAGACATTGAAACCTTAGATATTCGCCCTCGCAGTGTAGTTATTGACCGGCTCCGACCCTCCGACTTCGCTCCCCCTGCAATTTGCTCAAGACGAATTGCTCATTTAATTGATGCGGAATTCAAAGTCCCCTCATATAAAACTCGAATCGATAGGCGTCGTGCCATACTTGGCAGGTGCAAATATGCGCTGTTTTAGGGTCCTCCACTAGCGCCAGTCTGGGTTAAATAATAAAGCTAGAGTTAAGGCGAGTTTCACCAAGCAATGTTAAAATTAATCCTTCGTTAAATATCATGTTGTTTCTCTTGTAATTCCTATCACATGGTATTTTAACAAGCCGTTAACAGTAACATGCGTTGGTGAAATCGGGACTCTGTCACTTATTGTGAAGGAGAATTATAAGCTAACTATGAGTTTGTTAACAAACTCGGTTTGGCCAATCTTCTCAAGGGTCTCTCCTACTCCGCAATTCGTTTCTATATGTATTACTAAAATTATACTAGAAAGAAGTAAATCAATACTTTGGTTGCCGCACTTGGTTGGTTATTCCCAAATTTTTTGTTTTACAAGCTTTTGAAAAACGAATATTATCTGTTAACTGACTTGGCATGGCTAGTATGGTAGTAACTAGTAACACGACCTACAAAACTTACGAAATATGTATTATTGATTATATATATAAGAGAGAGATTATATATTATTATATTCCTATCTCCCAAATTCCAATCAGGGGGACCTCACGTCGCTTCCTTATAATACGCCAAAATGTTAAGTTTTTATTATATATCACAATATTTATACTAACCGCCAATAGATGGCGCTAAATACAATTAAGTGTCGTTCAACTCTGCTTTTACCCCGACAAGAAGAGAAAACAAAATCCTTTTATTCCACCTTAAAATATCCACCTTCTAGTCTGTAATACAAATGAAAGAGAAAGTTTGTCTGTGACTTACAACTCAATTTAAATATTTAATTTATTGATTGTAACCCTAAAGTGTGATTTAAATTAGTTTGTGAGTTGTAAAATAACTAAACTTATGAAACTCGAAATAACGAGTCTCGAGAGGCATTGTTATTGTAATTCAAAGGTCTCGTGCTTAAAATTATTACAGAACAAGATTAATTCAAAAGTGAAAACAATTAAAGTACAAGTTAAACAAATTAGTAAAATCTATATACCTATATAATAGCAAAAGGTCATTGACTTATTGACTCACCAGGAAAGCTCAGAAATTACAAGCGCTAGGAGCTTTAGCATGGGGATTCCTTTTAAGACCTACGTCACTACGACGGGATTTCGCGAAATTCAACGCCTACAGGTATAAAACTGGGGTGCAAAGTTAGTATGAAACTTTGCCGTTTTTGAAGTTATTCGAATTAAATTCAGTAAAGAGGTTCTTTATTTGATAGTCATGAAATACAAGTAATGTATTTTTTTTCAAAAATTATCCCTTAAGAGTGTAAAATGGGGGTCCAAATTTGGTATGAAAGTTTTCTGATTTTCAAATTTATGTTGTTAAAACTTTTTGTTTAGATTGTTTTTTTCTAAAAATTATTGTTGCTGACAGCCTTTGTTGTCAATTCAACCTCTAAGGTGGGTTTCATAACTTTTATAGTTTTGATAGTAGGGGTTCCAAATTAGTAAAAAAACGTTACATTTAAATAAGTTAAAATGTAGGCAATTGTAAGTTTTAAGATTGCCAAGTAAATATACATACTTATTGAAAATATGCAAGAGTTTTATAATATTGATATGATTACTATAAAATATTGTTAGAACGACCGACCCCCGACTTGGCATAACATGGGTCTCACAACTTTTTACGATAGAACTAAGAAGCGAGACTTGGCGTTTACAAGTTATGTTTTTATGGGATCTCTACTTATGTGTGCGTGACATTGAATTTCATCACAAGTAATCATCATTTCTTTACTTTTAAAATGTCTTATAATTTCGCAATAAAAAGATTTTTGTGAAGGAGAACCATTCCAACCAGTCTTCGTCACTACTGCGTTGTATTTTATCCGACTTCCAAAAAAGGGGCAGGTTCTCAATTCGGCCATTTTTTTAATATTGCCACGTCCTTTTGACAATCTCACATGAATAGGAAATGTATTTTTTATGCCAAAAAGTACATAATAACTTGAGTGGTAATATCCTTGCAAAGCACATTTACGATGAACCATTGACCAAATATAAGCATTCAAAATTATCTATACCAAAATGCATGAATGATGATATCATTGGTGACTAACGCATTGGAGATTACTCTTTTTTGCGAATCAAATATCTGTTCAATTTCTGAAAATTATAATATGACATTTCCTGAATTGAAATGCATATTTCCCACTCTGGTCTCTAACAAGAACATTGCGTTATTGATCAGACATTCATTAGTGAAATGACTTGCAACAAAAAACTGATTAATGGTACCCACATCGTAATATGAGGGAGGGCAAGTATCAGAACACACTTTAAGGCGTATTATGACGAAGCCATTTACCAGCAGCCAATTTTGACGAAACACCAAAGACATAGAGGCCAGGGACATGGACAATATTCTGAGCGTTCCTGAGCAATTTTCTAATAACCTTGTTTTTTCAAACTTACACCCCACTACATAAATTATATATCCTACATGGGCTATTATTACGAATTAATTTGACACCTCTGTCATTAAAATTGGATCAGTAGCTTAGACGTGTTGAGGAACCAACGAAGTAGTGGTTAACACTTTTATATACCTACATTGACTGCCAAAAGCATCACCTTTAACCCATCCTTACACAGTTAACCGATACGACTGTCGAAAGACCGATCAACGGGACCGACTTTTTACAAGCTGCAACGATTTCTTGTCAGACAATTAGGTGATCAGCCTGCGTTGTCCTAACCAAACTTAGAAACGACATTTTTTGTTGTTCCAACGCGGGAATTGAACCCAGGACCTATGGGTAGAGAGCCATATTAGACTACTGGACCATGGAGGCGGAGGCATCACCATTCCTATTGATTTCGTGACAGTCGACAAATACCCTTTTGTAACATAGATCCTTCCCATTGTATGATTTTTACAATCTATACTTAATATTATAAAGCGGAAGACTTTGTTTGTTTGTTTGTTTAAACGCGCTAATCTCAGCAACTACTGGTCCGATTTGAAAAATTATTTTTTGTTGGATAGTCCATTTATAGAGAAAGGCTTTAGGCTATATAAAATTACGCTGCGACTAATAGGAGCGAAGCGTCAGTGAGAAATGTTGCAAAAACGGTGAAAATTAATTACATTGGGGACTTTCATTGCGTGCGCAGCATAAACGGCTTAAGTCACTCAAAAACCACGCGAACGAAGTCGTGAGAACAGCTAGTATAATATATTCAACATAATAAACAGTTCATATGGAAATAAAATGCGGATATTTTGTAGCAGTGTGCAGTTAACCAAAATGTATTATAGAAAAAAAGGTATTTCTCTGGTCTTGATCGTTCCTTTTATAAAATAGAAACTCTCAAGTAGTAAAGTAGCCTTTAAAAGAAAACGTTGACCCAATTTTAACTTTTGCCCATTACACATTAAGGTAAATTATTGCATTTTGTAATTTTCTGGCGTTATTGCGGTTACTGTGATTTTACTTCATTATGTAGATATTTTCGTAAAATCCAGTTCATAGTTGACGACCTCCGTAGAGCAGTGGTTGAGCACATTGGAGCTCGAGCCGGAGGTCGCGGTTTCGAATCCCGCCGAAAAAACAAAAAGTTTTCTATGTTCCTGGGTCATAGATGTGTATTAATATAATAAAAATATGTGTATAGCATAAAAGTATTAAATATACGAGTATTTCCGTTGTCTGGTACCTGTAACACAAGTTCTTTAGATACTTATCACGATATTATATTATTATTATTATTATAGTTGGTAAGCTATTATAATATTTAAGTATTATTTATTTGATTTATAGTTAAGTTAATAATTATATAAGTTAATATAAGTATTTTATGAATGAGATATCTTTCAACGACAACTTGATATACCTCTCTGTAGTGTTAAACTGAATTCATATTATTCTTGTTTTTGACCTCAAAGGTCGTCAAGGGTTACGCTTCCCAACTCAGTGTGTATGTATGTTTGTTTCACCTTATTAATCGATTGATTCGTAATCAAAGCCTGGGTGACTAAATCATTTACGTGGGGTTGAAGACTTTTTTACTTTAGAATTAGAAATCGTCATACCGACATAGACTGCCAAAATCTTGTTTGCATCTGTAGTCGGGTAAAAAGGAACTTTTTTGTGTGATCCTTAAACGACCCGGAACGCCTGCTCTTGAGTAGTTTTCAGTCGGTCAATCAGGAAACATACAATTGAAGACATGAAGGTAATATGTAGCAAAACCATAATTTTCAGAAAATTAAATTCAAACTGTCACTTAAGCATTTTAAATATACATCAACCTAAAGATCCGACTCTAGAATCAATGTACTTAATATGGTTCTAAATATCCTAAAGTATTTAAGCGACAGTTTAAACTCAATTTTCTGGGTTTTTTGCGGCATATCCCCTTCATCGATTCATGTCTTCAATTGTCAATCGATAACGTTACTTTAAGGAACTTTTAAATGCTTGGCCTACAGATCTAAAAAGATATAGTATCACTTGATGGGTATTCAATATGCAAATAGAGCCTGTACGTAAGTGACAAGGATGTTGTCAGACGTAAGTGATACGGGTTTCCTCCAAGTAGCCAACACGATTTTGTAATATCGTTGCTTACGCATGATAAATTGTAGCGAGGCTAAATTTTTAAATATATATTCGCTAGGAGTTTCTCGGTTTTTTGCACATAGAAGCTGTTTTATTACGATATATCTTAATAGCTCTCTAATAGTTGTCTATTATAAACGATTTGACGACTTCTGTAGCGCAGTGGTCGAGCGCGTTGGTACCAAAAGGTTCGAATCCCGCCAGAGGAACATAATTTTTTTGTGTTCCTGGGTTATGGATGTATATAATTAAAATCTTAAATATGTGTTCAATATAATTTTTTGTTTTATAGCGTATTTATTAATTAATGCGTATTTCAATGACATATCTACAGGCTGTTATATTCATTAGTGATAACACTTTAGGGTGTGTAATGTGTATGGATCACGGGACCCATATATACGGATATAAAGCTTACTGTGAAAGTACCAGCGCTGAAATAGGACCTTTTTTTTACTTATTGTATGATCCAATTTATGATATTTGGGCATTTTTCATAGAAACATGAAAGTCAAAAGTAAGCCTTTCAGCGCTGGTACTTTCACAATATACTCTACATAGGAGCCACATACACACCCTAAAGTATTATCACTAATTTATTTTACACCTTGTATAAGAAAAGATCTATTAATAATAGATTACCATGCAATTTGACAGCTTTTCGTTGTCAATTAGTACCTATCTATCCTTCCATATCGATAGATTATACAATAAAGGTGTTCCTTGGCCATTGCATTAATAACCTTAGATTAATATAAAAATATAATAATAATATCTATGGACGCTTCACACCACGTCAATCTGGCCCTGTGCTAAGTATCCGAAGAACTTGTGTTACAAGTACCAAAAAACGGAAATATATTTAATACTTTTATACTATACACATATTTAAGATTTATATTACATTATACACACATCCATGACCCAGGAACATTGAAAACTTTTTGTTCCTTCGGCGGGATCCAAACCCGCGACCTCTCGTTCGAGCACCAACGCGCTCAACTACTGCGCTACGAAGGTCGTCAAGTCGTAAGATTATATATTGTCTACATTTTAGCAGGAATTTGTTGATACTCTGTGGCGTGTCAGTGTGAAGAGAATAATTACACAATTAGAGCAAGGCAGTGTGCTCATTTGCTTGCATAGTAATTGTACCGCTGCTTTACAAATACTAAGCTGTGCAGTATGCGCGACATACAATCGCACAAATTAGTGGTAGTTACTATACAGTATACAGGCTGTAATATTAATGAGTGTTATATAAATAATAATTTAGAGTGTGTATGGGTCCTGTATAAAGAGTTTACTGTGAAAGTACCAACGCTGAAAGAGTTACTTTTTTATTATTGTATGGGGAACTTTATGTTAGGGCATTTCTCATAGAAATATGAAAGTCAAAAGTTAGGCTTTCAGCGCTGATACATTAAACTCTAAATAGTAGGCAGATGCACACCCTAAAGTATTAACACTAATTTATTTTACATGTATAGTAGTGGTATCCATATGAGTGTACAACATACATATCAAGTAGGTAAGTCTGATACATCATCTATTTTTGCAATCAAATCAGAGAATGATATTATCAAATTTAGCCAAAACTCTTAAGTTATCTCTTATTAAACTCAATAGCAGTGTAAAAACCTTAAAACCTAAGATTAATACACTTCAATTTTTTGACGGTGTTGGTGTCACTATAAATATAAAATAATACATTAAGTAAGACCTAGTTTTTAAGATACATAGTGAACAGTGTTTGTTGTCCCTAATAAAGAAAAAAAAATAACGGAATTTTTTACAAGATTGTTTCACAGAAATCTAGAATAAAAAATAAAGCCACCTGTTGCTAAATTATAAAGTTGAAGGACGTCGGTTTTTACTCAAATTCTAAAGTTATTGAATACCGTTCAAATCCATATTATGCTAAATATTGATACTTATTATTTAATCTATTCGTGTTAAGTTTGCAGTGCATCCATAGAACAGACGTCAAAATGGCTTCCTTGGTTAATGTGAATACTGTTAAAGCGTCATTAATTGCACTGATGATTCACTGCAAACTTGACGCGAATATATAGCCTTAATCTATTTTTAGAAGGAAAAACATGGTATAATAATTCATAAAAACTTCTTTACAAAACTGCTAAATCAGAGAGGATGAATTTCATTCAGTTATTAAAATAAATTAGCATAATCAAGTTAAGAAAACCCCTAAAAGTCTTAGATTAAGCGAATTAAAAATTTAATAGGATAACGAATGTTGCGACAAAGGCAGGGACAAATCTCATTCATTCATTCATTTATTTACGGTAGCCATTTGCTCTCGAGACGGATTCGAAACTTACTTCTTAATTGAAATTAATTATTATTAAAATTATTATAATATGTACTTTTTAATTCACAGTTGTGTCTCAGGAACGCAGAAAACTTTTGTCGCTATTTGAACGCGCGACCACTGAACCATAGAGGTCATCAAATATGTTTTTTTTGTTATAATAAAATATTAGCTATTATATTTGAAGACATGAATGGATGAAGGTGATATGTAGCAAAATTATGATTTCGAGAATATTTAGTTCAAACTGTCGCTAAAACATTTTAGAATATTTCGTAACGTAAGTACATTAATCTAAAGATCCATCTCTAGAATTAATGTACTTAGGCCGGGTTTGACCAAGCAATGTTGAAGTTAACGCCATGCCATTTCATTCATTGACAGGAAATACGAGAGGAATAACATGATATTTAACATGGCGTTAACTTTAACATTGCTTGGTGAAACATGCCCTTAATATCCTACATATTCTAAAATATTTAAGTGACTGGTCAAAGCTTTTTGCGACATATCACTTTCATCGATTTAATGTTTCCAATTATTAAATAAAAAAATAAAATAAAATTTCATGACTTCAATTAATTTACATGCCATAAAACATAAAAAAAAAATGAAACATGACAATAAAGTTGGGTTGTTACGTAATTGTCGCTATTCGTTTGAATACGAGCCCGAATCGAAATGATGTTAGTTAAATAGCCATCGTAACTCTAAAACCGCTTAGTTACATATCAACTGAAACCGATACTTGAAATTGGCAGGCCTGGTTCTCTTGAAAGACTGTTACGATATTGATTCATCTATTTTCAGCGACCAAAACCGAACAGCTGCCTGTGACAGCAGCGATCAGGAAATAGCGCGGTGCTGCATTGTACAAAATATCTATATCGCTTTTCCGTCTCCTTTCAAGCCTTTTGAAAGAAAAAGGACAGTAGACTGGCACGTTGATGCAGCGAAAATGTAATATGTAATTGCTTTAAAGTGCTGAATTAGCTGAAACGTATTTATTTTTTAACGACTCTGCTTTTAAACGGACGCTATTCATAAAATCGAATGAAAAACGAGTGATATCAAAATCATGGAATTCAGTTTAATTCCAATTTTACGAATGCATGTTAAAGTTAATCCTTGATTAAATATCATGATATCTCATTAAATGTCAATGAATCAGAAGACATGATATTTTAACATGCCGTTAACACTTCAAGTTTTGGTGAAATCGGGGCTTAGTGTTGCAGTTACATATAATTACCATCTACATCCAAATTTCAATTACACCACTGGATTCGCTTAAAATCATAGAATTTAGTACAATATGAAGGGACTAAAGAGTCACGTACAACAAACAGATATGTTTATAACACCTTTTTAATTGTTTATCTGATAGTTCTGCAGCGCTACTGCCAAGGCTATAGTCGATGCATTTTCTTTTCTTGATAATCGCAGTTTTTTATGCCCCAACATTTTCGTACGTAATAAAGCCGTCTAATTTTCTATCAAAAAGAGTTATTTCTAATGTTCTAAGTTTCATCATAATGGAATATGTTTATTAATTTTGAATTTTCAGCATTGTAATAATATAATGTCTGCAAAATAATACAATACGTCGTATAGTTTTCGAGATATACTTGTTTCAAATTCTCGACGCGAAGACGTCATTTTACAACACTTTAATTTTACAAGAATTTTAAATGTCTGTAAACTATATTAATAGTTTTTTTTTCTCAATGAAAGAAATCAAGTGTATTTGTATAAATATAGTAAAAATATGAATCGAAAAATTATTACGATACGACGTGTAGTTTCCGAAATATTTAATTTCAAATTCTCTGACGTAATTTTTCAACGTCTACGGACTGCAAAATTTTCAGGAATTTCAAATGTCAGTAAAATCATTAATACTTGGTATTTTTCAATAAAACAAAAACTGTTGTATTTTTACAGATACAATCCTTACTGTGACAACAAATTGAAGTAATTTTGTATACCTAGTAACAATCTCCAGTGTGAATAAAGTTTACGTGACATTTGGTGGCACACGATGGAAAGACTTGGCTCTTGGTTGGTAGGATATTTATTTTATGATAGACAAGATAATGGACCACTTTGGACAGTTTTCTGTTTAATTATTCCAATTTAAAATCCAGTCAGAATAAGTTTCCGAATGAAACGTCTCTTCGGATGTAAATTTACCCATCTCGCGCCTCGCGCAACTTATTTCAATTGGAGGCAAACCATTGCGGTCCACTAGTTAACAGATCCGTTAATGGCATTAGCTGAAATTTACCCCCATTAGAGCTGTCTAATCGAGTTCGTATCGCGGAAGACTTGCCGTTATAAACGGCTGTAAGTTTGCAAAGGACACGGCCTTAAATCAAACAGGATCCCGTGATCACGGACCCGGAAACTCTAAAGTATTTATTAAACACACTTAATGTAAAACGTATTTAGATAGGGCCAATATATAATTTTGTAGGTTTTAGGTTTTGTATAGTTCAAAGTTCCTTAATGTGTAATTAAAGGTAGGATAATCCAATAATATTTATTAAAGCAAGAAACGTTTTGATAAATTTTCATACTAATTTGACGACCCCTGTAGTTGAGAGCGTTGTCGCTTTGAAAGTACCAGCAATTAACGACTAACTTTTATTTTCATATATCTATAAGAAATTTACCAACATGTTTTGTTGTAACCAACGCAAATCACATACAATAATAAAAAAAAGTAACTGTTTCAGCGCTAATACTTTCACAGTAAACTCTACATACGGGACCCTCCTAAAGTATTATGACTCATTAATATTACAAGCCTGTATAGAAGTTGCTTAAAAACATGCCTAAATTATAAATTGTAAGACCTAGCTAAAGACTGTAAAATTAATTACACATTCTAAAATATTTACTAAGATATACAATATAAAATACTTATGGACTTTATTTCGTATATAAACATACTCTTAGTTTAAAACCACTTGCTCTCTTTTACAGCCACTTTTGCTGTAACACTTGGCTGGAAGTGGGATATCAAGAGCATATTATCTTATAAATCAAACAAATAACTGAGCTCTCAATTTGCGTCGATAGTGCCCGCATTCGAGTCCAATAAAGAGAATGTCTTTGACTTCGGTTTAAAAAAAAAAGTTAATGCTAATGGAAGGAGGAAAACAAACGGGAACCGCTCCAGCCATCGATTCCAACCCTCGCAACGTAGATAAGAGTGTCGGAAAGTCTTAATTAATCACAACAAGAAATCCAAGTAAATAACTTGAACAATTTAAATGAAAATTCCCTTCGTCGATCTCGGATTTGGTTCAATTTTGCAGGTGAGTTGGATTTTTTCTGCGATCGAATTTCGAATTCTTTGAAAGAAAACGTGATGTGTCAGATCTAGATTCTGTAGTTTGATTCTATTGATGAAATGTCTGGGTTATTTCAGAGATGTATCTCAATTTGACTTTCATTATTAAGACAAATGTTTAGTTCAAAAAATGTCCCGTGTCCGGATGATATTCATATTTTTTCTCATGTAACGAAAACATGTTTTTAAATTTTGTACACTGTCGTAAATTTCAAAACATTGTTGTCTGGCTTAAGTGAGCAGTCTTTTTCTTATTTTATATTTCCTTAACCAGTGCACAAAAATCCTTTGCTAGGAATAACTTGACAAAGTCAAGTTTTTCAGGTGCTTTACTAATTTGTTTATAACATAGGCTTAAAGAACTTTATTTTTCAAAATGAGATCCTTTTCCTTTTTTTGGAAGTCGGTTAATGAACAAACTCACTAACGTTAGAACATTTACACTATACAGGCTGTAAAACGAACAGTCACTATAACTTTGGGATTAGATACTTACCATACCTTTTCTCATTTATATTTTATACTTTTTTGTTATGGATGAGACCAAAAAATAATACTTATTTGTAAAAAAATATTTTCAATACTTCACAAAAAAAAAACAATAATACTATCCCAAAGTTATTGTTACTGATTGAAGTACAGTTATTAATAAATGTCAACATACAATATTTTTACTATAGTTCGTCCCTGATAAATTTAACCTGAAGGTTCAAACCGAAAACATAGAATTTTTCCCATAATCACATATTGTGCACACTTATCAACACTTTCACATGTATAATAGAGGATTAAACTTCATTATCCAATACATTTTATGACAATTAAACAATAATTAATATGTTCAAACATCAAATGAAAATCTTCCACAGAAAAAATACGCCATTTTGATACTGCCGATTGTGGAATGTAAGCCTATGGATTCATAGCAAACAAACTTCATTGTATACAATTTATTTAAATTGTATTATATCTAGCAATATCCCGCGAAACAATTATAACCACAACCTGCAAGCAGATGAGTGAGTGTACGCATAGGCATGCGTTTGATGCACCTCCCTCCTCCCACACTGCTTATGCGTACACTCGCAAGCAAAAAACATGAAAACACCACCACCACACAAGCAATAATGTTAACACGATCGTGCAAAGTCCCACCACCATGCAGGTTGCAAAACTCGACGCGCATTTCGCTCCGACCCCGGAGCATCCTCAGGATGTTGACTCTGCGAACAATGTTCGTTAAGTCAACGAACATTGTTCGCAGAGTCAACATCCTGAGGATGCTCCTCATGCGTTTGATGCACCTCCCTCCTCCCACACTGCTTATGCGTACACTCGCAAGCAAAAAACATGAAAACACCACCACCACACAAGCAATAATGTTAACACGATCGTGCAAAGTCCCACCACCATGCAGGTTGCAAAACTCGACGCGCGTTTCGCTCCGACCCCGGAGCATCCTCAGGATGTTGACTCTGCGAACAATGTTCGTTAAGTCAACGTTCGTAAGAGTATATTCTGTTGAGATACCTTTGCTTACAGTGCATTACATAATCCTATACAATAAATGTTGCAAGAGCTGATATCGATGTTACAAATAATTCTACGATCAAGGACTGTTACATATTCCTTTGCATTAGGTAAATATTTTGCTTTTGTGAAGACATTTTTATAAAATAAAAACAAAATTTTGCTATTTTTGGGTTTTTAATTTTTTACTTTAATATTATCAAACTTTCAAATAAAATTTAGAGACTCATTAATCATTTTTTTAAATAGATGCTAGTCTATTGTAACATCTTCTCCAGCATTCAGTCTCGTAACATAAGATTTATCTTCTAGGTTATTTTAAGAAATAAAACAAAACATTTCCAGATGTACAAGGCCACGTCAAAAATTATTTACATCTTTTATAGGCCAATAAAATTTCAAATTAAAAAAGTGTGCCATACTTAACACATAAAACCTCCGCGGCCATAATAGAAGCGAAAGCAATGACTACAAATGAGGTCAAACCTGGGTCTGGGTTTTTAAATTAAGCGTTTAAAATGTAAGTTGGAACATGATATGAAGGAAATAAAGTTCCAGGGAGAATGGATTAAGTCGCCCTGGAATCTCATTAGAGTGCATATTGCGTCCAGTTTATGTGCATGCGAAATTACTCGGTGAAAACAAACGAGCGAGCTGATGAAGATTTATGGACTAATAATGATGCAGGATCCTCGATTAATATTTTATAGCGAAATATTGCGGACTAGGACGCAATTGATATCGATTCGCTATCAGCTAGAGAAGGATGATATATCAAAGAATAAATTTACAATATATTGTGACAGAAGTGGGATTGCAAATTGGCTTCATAATAGAAACACTGTATTCTTCCATATTCCTGTGTTTGTCTGTTCGCGATAACTCAAAGATGTTTGACCAATCGATCGAGTGGTTCTCGATGAAGGTTTAGTATATAAATTAGACCTGGTAAATAGCGCTCCTGTCAGTGTGACAAGAACCTTAATTTAAAAGCGGTTAGCCAGTTTAGTCTGTTCGTAAGTTCGCTAGGACAGTTAGTTATTTCTATTATTTCATACATTTAAATTTATTTGTTACCATTGTAACATACGCAATACTCTAACTTCTATAACAAATACGAGTTGTAAATATTATATCAATGTTTTGTTACCCTTAATGCATAATAACCAAAAAATTATCAACCATTAATCGGCAATCATGCACACCACGATTACCTTTTAAGATCTCAATTGAAATGCAGGATGGTCTATTTGCTGGCCGGCCTCTGTCATCAGCAATTCCTGCGCTTTCAAGGGAAATGGAATTCGGGAAATCGTTTTTACGTCAAAAGCGCCGCCTGTATAATGTACACGGGCTAAAGTGTGCGCGATTCAACTCTGTTGATAAGTTTTCAGTTGCCTAGTAGAAACGTTTGCTATTCATCGTTTACTAATTACGTTTGTTATCGGGTTATTGGATGAACATTTAATTTACTTTTGGATTATATTACAAAGAAAATAAAAAATACTAGCAAAATCTAGATTAAAAATTGAGATAAGTTTTAAAACATTTGATTTCCAAGCAATTAAATAAATTTGTCTATCTCTTTCTCGCCCAACGATATTTGTACGCAGGTTAGTGTAATGTCTATGTAGGCTTAACAAAGTGACGCCACAATCGCTTTTCCCTTCTCGTTCGCACATTATATTAAAAATTTTATATCTATGAAGATATTAAACAAATATTTAAAAAATAATTATATATTTTAATGGTACTTAAATAATTTTACATTATTTGTTTACCAGGGGGCTATAATAACATCAATTAAAAAAATGTTCAAAAGACTAACTGTAGAATATTGTTATTATTTTATATTGACGACACAATTACTCCTTTATTAATACAAATATTAACACTCTGAAAGCTATACAATGGTTTATACTTATCTGTCAAGTGATTTTTTTAACGTACGAGTATCAAACTAATTAAAGTCTAAACGAAGTTTTCGTAACATAAGGATTGACTAGAAAAATTGACGTTTTGTATTAGTAACGTTACATAAATAGATTTGTATGAAATTAAAAAAGCTGTATTTTGTCCCCGCTTGGCCTACAGAAGTAGGATTAAGCATAAGCAGCAGTTAAACAAAAAATATGCTAAGTCATTATATCTTCCATGAAGCCCAAATTAATGACTTATGGTCGAATTATAATTTTACCGACCACTATCAAATATTAATCCGGCTAAGACGGTTTAACGAAATTAACAATTCAAACCTCAATTAACTTGGCCAGCCCCGGGTATAAATTTTAATGAAAATCCGAAACAAATACGAAGTTTTTCAATATATGAGTTTAGACTCGCAGGTTCTTTCTAACTAATTTTGCAAAAGGCATGAAAGACGTTAATCGATTCGCGAAGTTGCGGGTGACAGATAAGTTGAGATTAAAGTCCCTGATTCTGATCACGCCGCCCGCCCTCGAGTTTTCTGGGGGTTTGGGCGGAAACGTCACCGCGCTTTGCCGAAATTCTTCTCGAAGTTTAGATGTTAGATTTCATTTGGAAGTATTTTTGATGGTTTTTGAAAGCGTGACAGTTAATTCGTCCCTTTTACGTGTTATAATGAATGTATTCGGAAAACTATTTCCTATAAATAATTATTACGAATATGATAAAAGGTTTGTTATTCAAGTAGATTTTTCTTTATAAAAATAATAATATCTATTGACGCTTCACATCACGTCAATCGGGCCCCGTGCTAAGTATCCGAAGAACTTGTGTTACATGTACCAGACAACGGAAATATATTTAATATTTTTAGATATACTATACACATATTTAAGAATTTTATTATATAATACACCAATTTAATACACATCCATGACCCAGGAACATTTGAAAATCTTTTTCTTCCCTCGTCGGGATTCGAACCCGTGACCTCTCGTTCGACAACGCGCTCAACCACTGTGCTACGTAGGTCGTTTACTTAATAATGACGCGGCAAAATTTTATCGCAGAATGGGTTTTGATTTTGCGCTGAAACCACACACACATAGTTATTAGTAGAGGATACCATTAAGCAAAGCAATAAAATATTATAATAATTGTCAGTTATTTTGTCAGTAATTATATTTATTATTTATTTATATTATAAAGCGGAAGTGTTTGCTCTTTTGTTTGTTTGTTTGTTTAAACGCGCTAATCTCAGGAACTACTGGTCCGATTTTTTTTTTTTGTTGGTAAGTCCATTTATATATCGGAAGGAGAATTATATGTGGGCGTCTGTTTGATTGATTGGTATCGTCAGGAAATAATAAACCGCACAAACAGTACTGGTATATTCATCGTATCACAAATAGTTTCACTCTAAAACATTAACTCAGATCGTGGATGCAAACGGATTCATCTCAAGACGTGACGAGGTCAGCTGACAACTTGGCTAACGTGCGTGAACCTCCGCTTCACACCGTCTCTTCCAATCGTCTCTCCCCAGAGAATATCCTCCCCGTGGTCTCGTCGACAATGCCCTCCATCCTCACTGACGTAAGTGACACTTGTCAAACGAGCTGTCATAGCCAACTGTCACTGAACACGTCCAAGTGGTTAAACAAGACGTCTGAGATCTTCTTCTTCTTCGACACGGCCATTCTGACCAGTCACACGTCCTCGTGTGCTGCTCCTGTAAAAGAGAAAACCAGCTGCAATATCACAAGCCTTTTGCTCGGCCTAACCTGACTCTACAATTTTAGACCAATTTGCTAGTTTATTCTCTAATAGTAATCTCAACAGATACTTAAACTTCTTTAATGCACATCAATAAACTACGCAAAGTCTCAGGTAATGCCTATATGACCAGGGCTCTTTAGTCGAAATACGTTAGCCGCGTAACACGACGTGTTCTCCCCACGGCTAACACGTGTGCATCACTCATTGAATACACATCATGTGGTCTGTGTAGACCCCAACCTTCCAGCATCACACGCCCGCTGCGCTCCACGTCCTACTTGAGTTGCCCCAAGAGGTACCGACTTTTAATGGTTGCTGCTGCGAAATGATGTCTGGTAGGTCAAATATTGTCATCAGAATTTGACTTCTATGACACGGCTCCATCGCCGACATACGTCAACCGCTTAACACATTTGTGTTAACCGCGGCTACCCGTGTGCACATGCACAGCGTATGGTCTGTGAAGACCCCGACTCCGCCAGTATCACACTACAGTCAGTAGATAAACAATTACGCTCACCAAATAATTTTGGTTTCGAATGTGATACTTCAACGAAGTACAGACGACAGTCGTCTTGCCGCCGCGCCACCGCGCTGCGCTGCATCGCTCGCCGCGCTCCGTCGCGTCGTGTTGCGTCGCTAGCGTTGCTCGAAGCTCGATCCACTGTACACAAAATGAAACAGCACAAAAAAATGTTCAGACTATCTAAAATTAAGTTCTTTTAGGGATTTATTTACTAAGACTTCGCTGTGCCTGTCTGTCTTTAATCAGGCTGTATCTCAAGAACAAAACTATCGCGGTTTAAATATCAGCAACAACAATGAGATTAAAATGTTAGATTTCACTATGCAGTAAAATTAATTTAATTTCCTTTCAATGATCTAACTGATTGAATGAAAATAAGCTATTACTTTAGAGTCACACAATAACAAGTGATCAGATTGCACTGTCCTCACTAAACTTGACAAAAATAAACATTTTTAGTTGTACTGCCGCGGGAATCGAACCCACATCGAGTACTAGGTTCTAAACCACTGGACCCCAGAGTAATTCATAATAATAATAATAGCTCCCTTCACCGATTTCGGTGTCGGTAGCAAATTTCATTCAAACCAGGCCAGCTACGCAAGAGTTATTTTATAGTGTCCAAGTGTGTGAGCAATACATAGAAGCACTCTCTCTTCCTTTTACTTTCATAACCCAGCGGAACGGTAAGTTGTCGGTAGCCAATTTCATTGAAACCAGGCCAGCTACGCAGGAGTTATTCTATAGTGCCCAAGTGTGTGCGCAATACACAGAAGGACTCTCTTCCCTTCACTCTCACAACCCAGCGGAACGGTAAGTCGACACGTCTGGCTAGAGAATAGGCACAGGACCGACCTTTTACATGCCCATCTGACGCATGGATCATCTTTCTTGTCAGACAGTCAGGTGATCAGTCTGCATTGTCCTAACCAATCCTAAAAACAACCTTTTTTGTTGTTTCAACGTGGGAATCGAACCCACAAATACGGGTCAAGAGCTAAGCTCTGAACCACTAGACCACGGAGGCAATTCATTCGTCATTCATAATACCTGAAGACTCGCTAGTGCGTTTACAACCTTTTACAAAATCACCAAGTTGGTCGAAGCTAACTGAAGTCACTCAATGAACTTTCTGATCTTCCACCGCATCAGTGGACTGCCACAGCCTCTGAGACTCTTGGACCGTTGAGTGTGTGATGCCTTGTTCACCATTAGTACCAGCTTACATACAGTAACTTCAGTTCACATCTTTGCGAAGCAAGTAGAATAGTCCATAAGATACACAATGCCCATCTGCGTTGGTTGGTTACCCAGCAAAGCTCATTCTATGCATCGGGCAAGCATGCAAGCTATGCAAGGCTATGCATCGTCCAGTCCAGCACTATCCCAGTGTATTGTCCATCTACAAATAAAACAAAACAGCAATACAAACGAACACTAAACTTTAAAGTTTATTTAGATTTTTGGGCAAGCAATTTCATGGAAACTTTGAAATTGTATTTACTTTGAAGGCTTCCAAATTATAATGAGGAATAAAAAGATTGCTACCACCTGTTACCAAAGCCATCAAGCTTATAACCAAGACCTGTCGTTGACTAGCCACGTCAATCTTGTCATATTATCGTGGTTCTATTGTAAATCGTCACGTTCCCATTGTCAATCGTCACATTCTCATTGTAAATCGTCACATTCCCATTGTCAGCACGTTACCATCGTCAGCAGCGCTGTAATCCCATCAATCGTCTTTCTGCTATGCATATACCATGCTGCCTTTGGTAGTGGAGGCTCCGTAATATAATCTGTTCCGTCTCAACGTGATCTGAATGTCCTCAAGGCCATATCCAATCCAACAATTTGTAGGTACCCTGTAACCATCTATCTTGATTTTCCGGGTATATCCCACTCTGATATCGGAAGGAGAATTATATGTGGGCGTCTGTTTGATTGATTGGTATCGTCAGGAAATAATAAACCGCACAAACAGTACTGGTATATTCATCGTATCACAAATAGTTTCACTCTAAAACATTAACTCAGATCGTGGATGCAAACGGATTCATCTCAAGACGTGACGAGGTCAGCTGACAACTTGGCTAACGTGCGTGAACCTCCGCTTCACACCGTCTCTTCCAATCGTCTCTCCCCAGAGAATATCCTCCCCGTGGTCTCGTCGACAATGCCCTCCATCCTCACTGACGTAAGTGACACTTGTCAAACGAGCTGTCATAGCCAACTGTCACTGAACACGTCCAAGTGGTTAAACAAGACGTCTGAGATCTTCTTCTTCTTCGACATATATAAGAAGGCTTTAGGCTATTTAACATTACGCTGCGACCAATAGGAGCGAAGTGTCAGTGAGAAATGTTGCAAAAACGGGGAAAATTATTCACGTTTGGGAACTTTCGTTCCGTGCGCTGCATAAACGGTTTAAGTCAATCAAAAACCACGCGAACGAAGTCGCAGGGCACAGCTAGTCATTTATAAACACAGCGAAAATGTATGACATATTTTCATACGAACATTTTCACACATGAAAGAATTTAATAACACCCAAGGCCAGCGAAAGTGGAACTCAACAAGTACCTTATGTTTGGAGTGATGAAGGCAGATGACAGTACAGTATCTGTGTAAAAAAAACATATTATTGTTAGCATGTAGAATTGGTATTTGTATACCAAGATAAGGTATAATATAGATATATAAGGTTTCTACCTTATTAACAAACAGTTAGATAGTACTGGGCCCTGATTGAAGAAGTCGTTGCTATTTATCGCTTACGAAGTTCGAAAACAAAATGTATGACATTTGACATACGCTTCGCTAAGTGACACACGAATTCGCTTGTCATTTAGCGAAGCGTATGTCAAATTCCATTCATTTTGTTTTCGAACTTCGTAAGCGATAAATAGCGTCATCTTGAATCAGTGCATAGACATTAGACATGTAATTAAACTTTAGAATTTAAAAACATTTGAAAGAATAGATTTAATTTCAAAGCAAACAATGCATATTAAAAGTGGAAGTCTGGACTTCCACGAATATTTCAAGACCAAAAATTTTTTGTTTGTAAAAGTTTGTATGCTCAACGAAGTGGGCACGGGTCAGCTAGTAGTTTTATATACCATACTGCAACAGATAGAATGTTATGTTTTTCGACGATATGTATGTTTGTATGTGTGTTTTTATAGTTGTTTGGCACTCTCTACAGCCTGAACGGCTTGATAAATGTTAAGTGCCGTTATATTATTTGTGTTACTCTTACTGTAAGTCTCTTATGTCCCAGTCACATGCTGTGATACGGATGGACGGACAGACATGACAAATCCATAAGGGTTCCGTTTTTTGCTATTTCCCTAATCCCTACGGAACCCAAAAAATAACCGGGTTTTAAGTTTTCTTAGTTACCTTTTCCTTGTCATCTATAATTTTAACTTAATATGTATATGTAAATAACAAATTGGCCTCAGCAGTCAGCATCCTATTTTACATTCCCAGCTAGTAAGGCAATACAGTATATAAAGGCCTAAATTATAACGCTATAAATTACTTGAAAGTGTACATAATAATGTATTCAGACTCGAGATCCATTTACTGCTCACGTTCCTGCCCGGGCTCCGTGTTGGATAATACTAATTTCTTCATCTGAAGTCTTGCGAGAGTCTTACCGTTACTTGTAGAGAGCTTATAATTGAATAAAATATACTCAAGGATGTTACAGCAGTAGTCTGTACTACACATTTTAGGTGGACGGTATTTCCATTTTATAATGTACTAGCTGTGCCCGCGAAATTATATAAACCAGAAGTTACTCGGAATACATAGGAATTCATATATTATAAGAATAATAATTAATAACTTAGGGCCAATTTTTCAATTGTCAGATAACTTTTATCTGTTGAATAAACATTAAACATGTCACTTTGACATTTTTGCATACAAAATCTGCCAAAGTCACATATTTATTCCTTAGGTAAAAGTTATCTGACGATTGAAAAATCGGCCCTTAGTCAAAAAGTATATTTGCGAGCATAAAATATCTACTAGAAGAGTTACTGGGCAACGTAGGACAAGACAACGGAAACATATTTAATACTTTTAAACTATATATATATTAGTTAGATATCACATATTATTCATATATTTAATAAACGTCCATATCCCAGGAACGCAGAAAACGAAGATCGATCTAGCGACCTCAGTAGCTCGAGCCGGAGGTCGCGGGTTCGAATTTCGCCGAAGGAACAAAAAGTTTTCTGCGTTTCTGGGTCATCATAGAGGTTTATCGAAAATGTGAATTTGAAATACAACAAAATCGTTAATGCTTATTATTACTGACCACAGTAATTAATAAACATGTTCATACTTATAAAATGCATAAAACGGTGGTAACAATAAAGTGAGGTGAGTCACGCGAGCAAAGTGCGTAAATTTTAGAGTACGTATATTCTTACTACTGACCTGATTTCTATTTTTATTTTGTTGGCCGTACATCGAACTCACTAAAGGGGTGAAACTCAACCACGTCATTTACAACAGTAGTTTATTACACAATAACAAAGCACTGAGAGTTTTAATAAATGGCCAACATCACTTACTCATGGTTCACTTCCCGGGCAATCTTACGTATTCCACTCTCGAAGCCGTAAAATGGTTAATGGTGCGCAGACCCGCCTATTAGGAATTTTAAACCCGGATTGTTTCTCCCACATGCCTGGACTTTACTGCGCTCTCTTCATCTAGAGATCCTTTCTAAAGATTTTATTATATTTCAAATCTATTGCGCTCTTTTCATCTAGAAAGCCTTTTCTGAAAGATTTTTGTTATATTTCAAATCTATTGCGCTGTCTTCATCTAGAGACGCTTTTCTGAAAGATTTTGATATATTTCAAATCTATTGCACTCTCTCTAAAATGTGAACAGTGCATAGTGCACAGTGGTGGTGCTCAAGCCGGAATCCGCGGGTTCGAACCCACCGAAGGAATTACAAAGTTTTCTGTATGGGTCATGAATGTGTATAAAATTTGTGTAATAATAAAAATTTTAAATTTGTGTATAGTGTAATAGTATAAATTTATTTTAATTTTCCGGTACCTGTAGAAAAAGTTCTTCGAATACTTAGCATGGGTCCAGATTAACGTGGTGTGCATCCATATATATTAATATGACTCCTTAGAACACTAAAAGTACGGGTTTCTCAGTGTGGAGGTAATGTAAAAGGCAGCTTAATCTAAAGTGAGCGGGTACGCTTTACGCCAGCATACCACCGTCTGTTGATAACTTAAATGAATATCATAAGTGTACTCCCAAACCATGTAAGTAAAGAAAATACATCTGAAGTAATAAGCATTTATAACTTAGTTTTATTTCGAAAACATTTAGTACTAATGAGAAAACATTTTGAAGCATGTATCTATCTATACTTCTATACTAATATTATGAAGAGAAAACATTTGATTGTATGTTTGTTTGTTTGTTTGAATGGAATAGGCTCTGAAACCACTGAACCAATATGAAAAATTCTTTCGCCGTTGGAAAGCACTATCAGCGCTGAATAATAGTCACCGGGGCTTGAATCTGGACTCGATATTTTCCGTCATTGCAAATCTATATGATACGGTTGTCATGGTAACAACATTGTTTGCAAATGGAAAATAAAAATTGTGAAATGCTATAAATACCGCATTTATGTAAGTTTAAATTTTATTATTTGAATTAATATTTTGTATTTCAAATCGATAAATAAAATAAATCCTGAACCGCTCTATCGCAGTTTTCCCAGTCGATGCTATATTACTTGACAACATAATATTACGAAAACTACTTTGGTCGGCTTTTGACTAACTAACTTTCCACCATGGTCCTATTTCGAGCTTTCCTTATACCCCCATACAAAAAAATAACATTATAAAAATCTATTCATATCATTATTTTTTTTTATAAAAATAAATGTTCGCGTCCCTATAACTGAAACGAATACATTTATTGGCGCAATTATTGAGTCATGTTTTATCAAAAAAAAAATATTTGCATATATTTGTAAAACCCTACGATTTTCAAGTACCTAGAACGATATTAAAATATGTATTGAAAAATAAATTGGATCATAGCCCAATGTATGGTGAATTTACACGTGAACTTGTTTCAACCTCATTCAAACTCATTCAACTAGTTAGTTGCCTTTATGATCTACTGCTCCTTAAAAAAATATAACTGAACCTATTGGTTGTGCCGGAATGTCTCTGACGAGACTCATACGCAATTGTTTTGGCTATATGCGTAAACAAAAGTAATTGTTTCAATGCACGTTCACAATGTACTCCATAAAACGAGAACTCTATTAAACTCTATATTATAATATATCCCTAATTATTACCATATTATGTTACACGTTGTATAAATACTTGCATGTAAGTTTTCGTTACGCATCGTTTTGCACAATAGTTTTACCGAAACCATGTAGGCATGACATAAGCCAGTCAAGGTTTACTATATTTAAAAATAAACTGACAAGTAAAAAATTTAAATTAATTTTCATTAAAATGTGCCTCTTTGACGTTAGCGTATTCAACACGCTTATATTAACTTGACTTTTAATTTCCCCGTGCAGTGAGTTTTTATTTTCAGTTATTTAACGATTCCCTGAACATGAAATAGCTATAATTAAAGGCATTAATATTAAATAATATTAATCGAGCTTGAAGAGTAAAAAGTTGAAGGTCTCACTCATGTTAAGTAGTTATAATTAATTACTTAAAAAAATCAGGACATTTCGCTGGATAAAATAAACTAGGCACATTGTTATACTCAAACTATACATATCTGTATAGTTTGAGTATATATATACTCAAACTATACATATCTACTATACATATCTGTATAGTTTGAGTATATATTATGTATGTAGGATGGGAGGTCTTTTTGTGGGCGTCTGTTGATTGTTTTGTATCGTCAGGAAATAATAAGCCATATCATAGTTACTCTCTAAAATATTAACTCAGGTCGTGGATGCAAACGGATTCATCTCAAGACGTGACGAGGTCAGCTGACATCTTGGCTAACGTGCGCTTCTCACGGTGTCTTCTCCAAAAAGGTGTCCCGTCGACAATGTCATCCGCTATCGTTGTGATAAGTGACACTTGTCAAACGAGCAGTCATAGCCAAACGTCACTGAACACGTCAAGTCAGAAACTTGACGTCTTGATTCCGTTCTCAGCTTTCATTCTCCGACATATATGTATAGTTCGGGTATACCCGAAGGTTACCACCAGCCGTGGGGTGCCAGAGAAAGAAATAGCACCTATCACATCGATCTTT
Source organism: Celastrina argiolus (assembly GCA_905187575.2). NCBI lineage: Eukaryota > Metazoa > Arthropoda > Insecta > Lepidoptera > Lycaenidae > Celastrina > Celastrina argiolus. The sequence goes on from LR994579.1 coordinate 15,743,105, forward strand.
CCCGTGGTTGTCGTAAAAGGCTACAGAGGCAACATTTATATCCGGAAATAGGCAGCAGCGATTCCGCGGACATTGTCACTATCGGAAAACTGAGCTTGCCAACCTGCCTGCCAAGCGGTGAGAGTATAGGCAACTACGCCCACATATATACTTTTTGGGAAACTTATGTTCTATTGTGGACGTCATGGCTGGAATGATGATGACGATGATGATACATAAACTGATGTACTTGTACACCTGTTAAGCTTGTTTTCAGCAAGCAACATATTATGTTCTATATCACTCGTATATAAAATATACACAATTATTTAATAAACGAGCGATTCGAATCACTCACCTTTAATCACCTAAAAGTATTTTAACGCACTTTTACAAAAAATTTATATGTAACTTTAAATAATACTAAAACCATATGAACTAATCTCATATTTAAAATACAATATTTCAGCAAAACATTATCGTTTAATACCCGGGAATTACGGGAACCTGGAATCACCGAATGCCCATCTCGGTTGACTGTAGGTATCAGCAAGATTAATAGGTTCAACCACTATTTGTCACTGTCTCATTAATCTTTTCAGCAAACTAGGCTCAGACACGCCCTCTCCATTAGCATGACTTATCCTGACGACACCCGAGTGTGATTCGATTAATAATTCCACCGTTATCGATTGTGACGATTATGCTATGTATCGTTAAATAACTGTAAAGCCCGCGAATTGGTCCGGGTGAATAAGTGCAATAAAACAACGATTTAAAGGGTAATTTCAGAGATTTCAAGATAAAATACAGTGATAGATTTATAAGTTATACCTATATAATACTTTCCTTACATTTAAGAGACCTAGATAATATTGTTAACTAATTTGTAATGTTTAATTTAATTTAATGTGTAATGTTGTTGATAAGGCCGTTATAATCTTAATGATATATGGCCTTAATAAAATAAAAGATTAAAAAAGGGTAATTTCAGAGCAGGTACACATTACTCGCTTATTGTCGCGCGCTTTGCTGATGCGCGTTTTAAAGAAAAAGCGCGCGCTTGAGTATGTACAGAGTACTCTCTGTACAGAACTCCTGGTTCCCAAAACGCGCGTTTGAAAGCGCCTAATGTGTACCCGCTCTTAATGCCATACGGCATTTCTGTGATCGCCTATTTGTAGTTGGAATTAGAACATACTGTATTTAATAGTGCAACGCACATGTCCTACAAAAATGTCAGAAAATCGGTCATGTTTTTATGGTGAAACTATCTGCGGCGAAATCGGAGGAAAAATTGGCCTACTAAAAGTAGGCCGTAGTCTGGCCCCCAGAAACTTGTTCATTATTCAGCTATTGTTTTTAGCCTTCGATACACAATGTGTAAAAAGAACAGTCACTTTAACTTTAAGATACGATTATCTACCTTTCCTCATTTCGGAAATGTATGTTTTTTTTGTCAAAAAGGTTTTTTTTTTCTTTTTACCATAATATGTTCTGTCGCAAGAATAACGAAAAGGCATTTTTTTTAAATTTTACAAAAATTTAAAATAAAAGAAATAAAATTTCTAGAATTAGAAAAGGTAGTATAATAATATCCCAAAGTTATAGTGACTGTTTTTTTACATCCGTTATAATTGGCCTTCCTCGATAAATGGGCTACAAAAATAGTTTTTCTTTAAGTGAGAAAGTAAACTTGACACATACGCGTACAAACATACAAACTCTTTGGCTTTATAATGTAATAAATACAAAATGATACCCGCGACTTCGTCCACGCGAGTCACAGTAATGTGCCGCGATAAAATAAAATATTTAAAAAATATTTTCTTTCCAAATGATAAGCTAGCTGTTTTTCGGCAAGACAACACAAATACTATCCTACCATGAAAACTAGCTTGTATCATCTTGATCTACATTAAAAATCTACATAAAAGATAAAAAATATACATTCAAAGCAAGCCTCACAATAAAATTCCTATTATCCTATTATATTATCTGTATATGTATCTATTCTTCTTTTACAGATTAATAGATAGATAATACAGGGTATAAAAAAAACAGTCACTATAACTTTGGGATATGATTATACGACCGTTTCTTATTCTGGAAAATATTTATTTATTTCAATATTTTTTGTCAAAAACTAAAAATATTTTTTTTACTTTTTATTATTTTTTAGTCGCAAGAATAAAAAGAGCAAATGTTTTTAAAAGCTTTATAAGTCGCTAGTAGTTATAGTAGCCTACAGTATATTAACACAAACAAACTGTCAAACATTTCATATTTATAATATTAATGTAGATGTCCCTCAGGTCGTTTGAATCAAGAACCAACGTATGTGTCGATAGAATATATCGATATTTTCTATTGACAATTACGTGTAGTCTATAATTAACGACGGGGAATAGAAGATATTATATAATATATATATTTGTCTGTCAGCTTTTCCAACGTATCAGATAAATTTACTACTTTATTAATTATACTACCTTTCCTCATTTTGGAAATGTATTTTTTTATTTTCTTATTTTTCTGTCGCAAAATGTTTTTGTTTTTTTTATTATTTTCATGTTCAAAAATGTATACTGTATATGTTTACAGTGTAATTTCTTCAGTCTCCAGTGTGCAGTTCGTGGTTTTTAATATTTTCAACAATGAAAAGTAAGGTGGTTAGTCCACCACCATAGTAATTATGTTCAAAGTTATTTTCATTTTTAATAGGCTTCAAGAATCTAATATGTCAATTTATATAAGCGACTCGGTTATCTAGCGATTCAGAGCTTCAACCCGGAGGTCGTGGATTCGATTCCCGCGTTGGAATAACAAAAAATATTGTTTTCAAGTTTGGTTAGGACAACGCAGGCTGATCACCTGATTGTCTGACAAGAAATATGACCCATGCGTCGGATGGGCATGTAAAAAGTCGGTTCTGCGCCTGTTCTCTCGCCAGTCGTGTCGGTTTACCGTCCCACTGGGTTATGAATAAAAGGAGGAGATAGTGTATTTGTGTATGGCGCACACACATGGGCACTATAAAATAACTCCTGCGTAGCTGGCTTGGTTTTTAATGAGATCGGCTACCGACACATTAATCGGTGAGGGGAGCTATTATTATTATGTCAATCTGCTTATAAAACATTGGGAAATCATTAATTCGTCTCTAAGCAAACACAGTAGAGGTGTAGCCAAATATCCTTTGTGAATGAAGAATGACCAAAAAGTAAAACCTCACTAACAAAAAACCTTTACAAAATATACGGGCGAGACCGCGCTGTTTGAGCACTCTTCTAGGCCGGCGTACTTTGACCTCAAATTTTACACAAGGAACTCGGGGTATTTCAAGTATGCCGTATTGCCTTTTGTATGTTTTCAAAGAACATTTCAATGATATTATTACATACATACCGTAAGTACTCAGAGGTTTAACATGTGCTCTTTATCGTTCATTTTGTTCAAGTCTGGAAATAATTGAAATAAATATGTAATTTAATAGTTATACTTACTTAAAATAATAACGAAATTATACTTCTGAAAGTGTGTGTTGCTTTGAAATAGTTATTATTTCTAGCTACCGAAAATTACAATTGGGTGTTTTTCACTCGCGAACGATTTGGCGAAACCATTAGGCATGGTAATGTATTTTTGTTCCATAATGTTTTTACTTTTATAATGTTTGTCTCAAATCAAATACCTACTAAAACATAACTAAAATTTTTACTGCGCATAAGTTCTTATGAGACACAACCCACTTTCAAATAAAAATATTAACACACTTTATACAGAAACGATCAATAATAAAAAACTAAATTGTATTTAATATTGATAAGATTTCAGTAAAATATTCACAGAAAAACTTACACAATCTTATCAAAATTTTTCTCCAATATTATTCATTATTTGATGAACTCGAATGCACTGAATGCATTTCTAAAATAAAAATATGTGGACTTTTTACAAGTAAAAACAAAGTTGTATAGCTTATAAGCTTTACAATGTTTTGTCCTTGTCTGTCAAGTGAACTTTCTAACGTATCAGACAAGGAGAAAGCGTAGATTATGCAATATGTAAATATTATTTTTAGTACAGACGTGATAGCCGAGTACCGATACGCTAATTAAAATTAAGAGATTCCTATTCACATACTGTCATTGTCACTCTTTAGCGGTATGACAAAGACATCAAGTAACTTGATCGCCACCTAATTATTGTTTCAATATTATAATGAGACTACAACGCAACAGGGAGAAGGTAGGTATGTAACAACATAACCATGTCGCGTTGTGGAAAAACCTCACTCAAAAACAAGGTTGTTGTTAGGTTTCCTTTTGAGGCCGATTTTGAGAATAGGCTAGGTTTGTACAAAACCAAAGGCCCTTGCACAGTTTTTATCCACAGAATATTTGAACAGCCGTTAAGTAACGACCGGTGAAGCGTGACGTCATAATGAAGTTGAAGGATTTCGATCCATTCTGTGACTGTGTTAGTGCGAATACAGATTGTCGCAGTCCTGTACATGCATTTAATATTTGATGCCGTACATGCGTCGGACCGAAATTGCATTAGTTTCTGCGAGTATACCTGTCACCACAAATTACCAGGACGTATCTATACAGCGTGTAAAAAGAATAGTGACTATAACTTCGGGATATGATTATACTACCTTTACTCATTCTGAAAATGTATTTCTTTTTACAATAAACCTCAAAAAAACATTGTCTGTCTCTTTTATTTTTCTTGCGACAAACAATACATAGTAAAAATAAATAAAAATGTTTAGTTTTTTGTTTAGTGCCACAGCATATGTGTTATTGTTATCAGGATCCAATTACACGTTTAATAATAATACACTTCTAGTTAATCGTATAAGACTTTATTCTACTACGTAGATAATACATTATACAGTATCTTATAAATAACTATGTAGGTACATTGATCCCACCTATCTGGGCCTCTCAAGGAGACTGACTTAAAACTATCTTAGGCATCAACGTCAATGTCATCTTTGACATCTAGTTGTTTTAAATACATAATAGCATTATGTAACATCTCCCTTTTTCGAGAAACGCATACAATTTAATAATGCTTAAAATATACATGATTACAAAATATAACTTACTAATTAAATTTCTCATGTATGTACAATTTAGGTTGTTTTACAGTTCTACCAGATCTGGTAACATAATCGGTACCTATTTGCCTTTCCACAGGAACACAGTTATCATTATGCCTACTAATATCCTGAGAATTTTCACTCGTGAAACAACTAGGATTTATGGGAAGTATATTGCACGTATCATGACCAATATAAGAAGGATCTATTTTTTTTAATTCAACTTTACCGTCACCCGCAAAAGAGGAAGGAGGATTTATCTTTTTTAAATTATTTTTCCTATGTCTAATATGCGCTCTATTTCTCCTATATATAACACCATTCATATCGGTAATATAATGAGACCTACCACAATCTAGATTTCCGTGTATTACGCCAGGAGTCCAAAAATCTTTGGGATTCTTTTTAAAATAAATGCTATCACCAGGCATAAAGACTTCATTCCTTTGCCTTGCACATCTGTCAAAGTAATATGTCATTTTGTTTTTATTTTTGACATAAGATTTTTTGTAAACAGAAAATTTTACTAAATTCGGTTTTAGTTTTTTACACAGGACAGGTATATTCATACGTAAACTCCTAGACATTAATAATGATGCTGGACTGGGAAAATCACTTTTAGCTGTGTTCCGGTAGTGTAGCAATGCTAAATACACATCAGAACCATCCTGAGCGCACTTACGTAGTATGCTTTTGGATATTTTCACAGCGCTCTCCGAAAAACCATTGCTCTGAGGATAATAAGGACTCGTGGTTATATGCTCCACGTCCCATTCAACCAGAAAAGATTTGAACTTACATGAGTTGAAAGGTGGACCATTATCCGACACTAATGATCGTGGGATTCCGTGGCGTGCGAAAAACGATTTCAAGTTTTTAACCACGTTATCAACGTTGTAATTCTTATGTAAAGAAACTAGCTCAAAATATTTAGAATAGTAATCTACACAGACAAGGTAATTCTCCCCATCAAAATAAAATAAATCAACCCCTACTCGTTCCCAAGGGAGTTGTGTAATATCATAACACTTCAAAGGTTCCTTATTTGTGTTAGGTTTAAATTTAGCACATACCAGACACTGTTCAATTAAATTTTTAATGTCTGCATTTATATTGGGCCAATAAACTGTTTCCCTAGCAATGTTAAGTGTTTTATTTATACCTAAATGACCACAGTGAATTTTATCTAATATTTGCTTTTGTAAAGCCTTTGGAACTATGAGCCTACTGCCCTTAAAGAGTAAATCATTCATTATATTATGTATTTCACTTTGAATATTCCAATATGGTTTAACCAAACAGTTAATTTTGTTTTTGCTTGTTGGCCAACCATTTTTTATATAAGATTTAAGCAAATTAAATGATTCATCTTGTTTACTTTCCTTTAAAATTGACTCTAAATATGATTTTGATACTGAAATATTAGAAAAAATTGAATTGACATGATATTGTAAATCTTGTTCATATTGCGGTACATATGTATCAGTGAGTGAAGCTCGTGATAGCGTGTCCGCTATATACATATGTTTACCAGGTACATAAATTACTTCTAAGTCATATCCTTGCAACGCAAGCATCATTCTCTGCAACCTAGCTGGTACTTCGTGAAGAGGTTTTTTAAAGAGATAAATTAAAGGTTTGTGATCTGTATGAACGGTAATAGGACCTCCATAAATATATTGATGAAATTTATTACAACCAAACTGTATAGCAAACAATTCCTTTTCAATCTGAGCGTAGTTTTGTTGAGAGCTTGTCAATGTTCTTGAGCTATATGCAATTGGTCGCTTATTTTGCATGATAACAGCGCCAACTGCACTCTTGGATGAATCGACTGACAAAATTAAAGGTATATTGCAATTATAATTAGCTAATACAGGTGCTTTAGTAATAATATCTTTTAGTGATTCAAAACACTTTTGATAATTATCATCCCATAGGAATGGTATATCCTTTTTTAACAAGTTTCTTATGACATAAGTTTTGTCTGCTAAGTTTTCAATGAAAGGGGCTAAAAAATTTAACATGCCTAAAAATCTTTGTAAATCCTTAACATTTTTAGGTGTAGACATATTTTTTACAGCTTTAATTTTATCTGGATCAATTTTAACACCATCTTTGCTAAAAATATAACCCAAATACGTTATTTCTTCTAAAAGAAACTTACACTTGAGCTTGTTTAATTTCAAATTTACCTGCCTAGCCCGTTCTAAAAATAATTCTAACCTCTTATTATGTATTTCAATTGTCTCCCCATATATTAAAATGTCATCACACCAAATAATTATGCCTTCAATGTCCCCAAATAAATCAATCATAGTTTTATAAAATATTTCTGTTGCAGTATTAATCCCGAAAGGCAACCGTAGAAATTTATATCGACCAAATGGGGTCTGTAATGTGCACAAATCACTACTTTCCTTTGTTAATTTTATATTATAAAAACCAGAGAACGCATCCAAGTGGGAAAAATATTTAGCTTTAGACAATTTTGACCTGACTTCATCAATATTTTTAATAGGATAATGACTTCTCAATAGATTTTTATTTAAATATCTAGGATCTAAACATACCCTTAATCCTCCTGCCTTTTTCATGGTAATGACTAAACTACTTACCCATAACGTGGGTTTGTTAACCTTTTGTATAATTCCCAGTTGTTCCATGATTTCTAATTCTTTCCTTAACGGCTCGATGAGAGCAAACGGTACCTTCCTCGGGGGATCTACTCTTGGTATGGCATCCTTCTTTAATACAATACTGTGTTCATATGGAAGACATCCTAGGCCCTGAAAAACATCATTATATTTGATTACAATATTGTCACATGTTTTTTCATATAGGTTATGTATATTTTTCACAATTTTATTGTCATTTTGACAATTTACAGAGAAGTTTTTTGTTATTAAATTTAACTTTATACAAGTTGGTAAGCCAATTACAGTTGGACAATTCAAACTTGTTATTACAAAAGTAATTGTTTCAGGCTCTACTTTATTATCTAATAAACAGGATACATTAGATACTGCCACTATGGGAATTTTATGACCATTATAAGCAAAAATATTATATGTTTTACACTGTTGTTTGTCCTTATTTTTAATTTTTAGGTTTGAGCTTTTGCATGTGTCTAAAGACATCATATTTATATCTGCTCCAGTATCAATTATGCAATCTACTCTTTTATTGTTTATATTTTAAGAAAATAATGCCAAGAATTATCATTTTTACTTAAAATTGTGCTATTACTATTACTTTGTGATTCAATGTTGAACAATGTCCCTACAGTAAATCTCTCAGCACTTTTTTTTGTTACTTCATCATCGAGATTTGAGTTGTCTACTTCAGAAACAACATTCCTGACATTATTTTTCTTATAACATAAATTAGTAAAGTGTCCATATTTAAAACATGACCTGCATTTATGCTTCCATGCTGGGCAGTTGCGATGAGCATGTGTTGTGTTGCATCTCCCGCACGTTGTTCTGGACCCGGGTGTGGCTGATCTTCTTTGTTGATAATGCGGCACTGGAGATCTGGTTTTTCTCCTATGCTGGTGCGATGAAAACGATGATGACGGAGAACTGTTCGGACGGTTTCTGTGTATCTTGTATACGGTGGCATCTTCTCTTCTTTCACCCCCATTGATTGAATCTTCACTCTTCTGTGCCATAGTGAGTGTTCTACACAGCAGCTTGGCTCTTTCCAGGGAGAGATCTTGTTCTTGTAGCAGCTTTTGTCGAATTTGTGAGAAGTTTGTGGCCATGTTAGCGATGAGAATATCTTTCACCAGGGATTCACGAAGCGTACCAAACTCACATGAATGACTTGCATTTTCTAGCTCCATCAGAAAATTGTCCAATGATTCGTTCACACGTTGTTTTAATGTGAAGAACCTGTGTCTTGCAACTGTCAAATTCTTCTTTGGTTCAAAGTATTCAACAAATTTCTCCTTAACTTCTTTGAATGTAGAACTGCTTAGGTCCAAATTGAAGGAGTTGAAGATGTTTAGACCTTTTTCACCCATAGAGTGTAGCATAATAGCAATCTTCCTTTTGTCTTCGGTTTTCTCCATTCCCGACGCCAGCAAATATATCTCGAACGATTGAGTCCATTTTCTGAAGTTTTCAGCATTATTGTTGATGATTTCCGTCGAAATTTCCAGCTTTTGTACTCCGTTTGCAGCCATTGTCGTCATTGTTGTCGAACCACACCCAGCCGGTCTCGAAATTTCTTTTTTCGCCGTTCTCGACGTACCCTCTCTTTGGTTAATATTTTCTTTTTCTTCTTCTGACACCATGTTTAGTGCCACAGCATATGTGTTATTGTTATCAGGATCCAATTACACGTTTAATAATAATACACTTCTAGTTAATCGTATAAGACTTTATTCTACTACGTAGATAATACATTATACAGTATCTTATAAATAACTATGTAGGTACATTGATCCCACCTATCTGGGCCTCTCAAGGAGACTGACTTAAAACTATCTTAGGCATCAACGTCAATGTCATCTTTGACATCTAGTTGTTTTAAATACATAATAGCATTATGTAACATGTCCTACAAAATACACATAAATAATATTCAAATAAATACATTTCCAGAATGAGAAAAGATAGTATAATCATATCCCAAAGTTATAAGTTTTACAAACAAAATACGATCAGGAATAAAACAATGTGTAAAAGACAAATGGATATATAACTATTAATAGGATTTTTAAGATATAGATAGATAGAAGTTAGATAGATAGATTTCTGAAGAATATAATAATATGTGTTTTGTGATGATGAAATAAATAATTTTATTCTTATTCTATTCTTAAATGTACAGAATTGCTTCTCCGTAGCTTTAAGAGTGCTACGTTACGTATCTCGCTACAATAAGCGTAGCTTCGTAGCGGCTTCGTAGCACGTAGCATAAAATAAGGTATCCATTCTTGCTGATACTTTGGATAGATTTCTGCTGTGCGACGTCATCCGCGTGAAATAAAATTGTAATAAAATCGCTCAGGCTAACAGGATAAGGACAGGATAACACCAATGAGTATTTCAAAATTGGGGTTTTTATTTAGTAAAATAAAATCTCTAATTTTAAAATATTCGTTGGTGCTCTCCTCTCCTTCTCCTGTTGGCCTTAGCTATTTGATTACCTTCCACGTTATATGGGTTGAAATATATTTTAAATCGGACTAGTTGTTATCGATATTAGGGCGTTGAAACAAACGAAATATACAGCTTTCGAATATTATTTTAATTTATAGATAGTATACAAGCTGTAATCTTTATGTATGGGTCCCGTATATAGAGTTTAATGGGAAAGTAAATAAAAGTATTGTATGGAATTGGGTTCATTATAGTATCTTGGGTTCATTTCTTATAGAATCATTCAAAAGTAAGTATTTCAGCGCTGGTACTTTCACAGTATACTCTACATAGGAGTAATTTATTTTACACCTTGTAGATAAATAACATATCAATCAGAGTAAAGAATATAACGACGACAGACTAAAATATAAAATCAATACAACAATAATAATATAAAAATGAGATCTTTGAAAGAATATTAAATATATAAATATTATAGAATATTTTGCGCCGATTCAATTTACATAATACCTTTGAGGGCCATAATTATGTCTGGCGAATGCTCGTTAAATGAATATAAAGAAAGTGTTTCACATGGCTCTGCGCTTATCTCGGCACCCCACTTGCTATACAATTACAAATATACACTTAACGATAGGCAGACCATGTTTCTATATTTTGTAGGACATGTTCGACATGATAAACCAAAGTAAATTTCTAATATTTGAGATCATAGAAATTAAACGATATATAATAACTTTTATTTTTAAATTAAAAGATACTAAAAAATATTCTACAAGACGTTGATTCCTGCTGTACAGTATAATTGTATTATAGAACAAGTAACCTTAATAATTATAATAAATTAGAAACAAGTTATTGGTACAAAAAGTGTGAGAAACACAACTACTATTAAATATTCTATTATTAGTAAAATTATAAAAAGTACTATTCAAAGTAGTTCCAAGCCAAGAAAAAAGTCATAAAACGTCTGTAGACCAATTTCATAAAACTTTTTAAATGAAAAAAATAATAAAGCACTTTGTAAATGAAGCGAAAGTTGAAAACAACAGCATTTGTTAGTTGTCCGTTTAAAGTTATCTAAAATAAAACATTCGATAAGAGCCGCGACTCGACTGCGACGTAAAATAGATAACAAATTACCTGAACGGTTTCAAAACTTGTTTTGACATTTCCGAGGTTTAAAAATAAATATTGTCGAATACGGGGAGGTGGGGTGGTGAAAATATATTGAAGTGAGCTTAAGGAGCGTCAGCGTTGCACATGTGTCGAGAATTGTACAGTCGGAAAAATTATTATTTAGTGATTCATTGTTCTTATCCATACGTTTTAATTATTTTATTTATATAACAAAAAGTAGTGTAATGTTTGTGTTTAGCTTTCCTTGCTCACGGGCAATTAAGTTTGGAATTTGGCAGGCATGCGTGAGGCCGCATTCAACACGCAGAGGCCCCCTTTAAATTGTGTAAGCAATTTTGATTCATTATTAATATTACTAACAAAATGTTGCCCGCTACTTGGTCCATGCTAAAGAATATCGCTGCAAGATAAGTAGTAAAGGTACACAATATACGTAACAAAGTAAGTAAGTAAAGGTACACAATATAAGTAACATGTATCCTTTCCCGTCGTCTACTCTACGTATTTGCAAAATTTTATTTGAGTGTGATTAGTAGTAATCAAGGCGAGCTATAAATTAGGATCATAAATAGTTTTTTTTTTTTTTTATATAATAACATTAAATTTAAAAAATCAATTTATGAATTTATGAACCTGAAATTCATTGACTCTGATTTTTTCCTGGTATAACAAATAGTATGCTAACCCTACTTTATGTGATTATGTTGGCGGAGCGTCCCTCGGGAAAATTTCTTTTGTTACAACGAAAGTGAATCTAAACCCAAGATAGTTACTGAGTAAATACTCTAAATTGGAGAATACGGAGAAAACAATAGCAACATTTGAAACGCAATTTTATTGAATTTAATTTCAGAATTTTACTTTTTAGTGTTTAAAGAAAGACTATTTAAATTCATAAAAATAAGTTACAATTTAAAAATCTTTTCTGTAAATTTCCAAAACTATTTTTCACAGAAAAATGGAAATAAACTTGAACAAGACTAGCTATAAAATGCATAGTTCACAACGAAACAGCTAAGATGGGGGCACGGTCGTGCCCCGCCAAGACCACCCAAGCGCAAGGACCCTACCTACCTTTTCTCGACAAATATCGTCGTTTTTTTTTTTACACGATAAATGAATGCCTATAAAATCTTGATAACGGTAGCAAAACGGCCAAGTATTACGTTTTAACTGAAATGTAAAATATGTGAAGCTAAACCTAGTAAAGTCATGGCGCATAGATCAAGAATTTTGGTTCTACATGAGACGTGACCACTTTTTGATAGATTTTGATAAAGGTGTAGTGTAGAGCTTGTAAGTATAGAGCGTGTAGTCTTTAGAGCTTGACTTTAAATGATATCTGATAACTATTTCACAGGGTAAGCTATGTAGACTCGCCTTGGCAAAATTTTTACATGAAAATGTTTTTGGTGGGATAGCATTTATTTCAAAAATTGTCTTGCAAATAATATTTATGAATGGAAATAGTATTAATATACTAAAGGAGAATAAAAACTCTTCTATGACTATAGATAGAAAAACAGTATTCTCTCAGGCAACGATACAATAGCTCACAATATAACATTTAATATAACGAAGACAACCCGCAAGAATTTTGTAAGAAATCGATTCAAGAAATATCTTGTTTGTAAGGGATGGCAATTGTGAGGAGCCTAATTGGGGCGTCCGGTGGGGTTCTCCCTTTGCCATGTAAAAGATGGAGCTACACGGAGACCAATAAAATTACTTTTTATGAACTGTCAAGAAAATGAAAGGTACTCTTAATTTTTATTTTACAGATGTGATTTTTAATGTGTTTATATTGTATAGGACTGAGACACACGATTAAGAACTATAGCGTTCAAATTTGTTTGTAATGTAAATACATACGCACGGTAAATACCCTGCGTAGCGTAATAAATTATTGCATTCCTTAGTTATTCGGTTGTGGAATTGAAATTTGGAGGGCACGAAACATAACACTAAACACTGTCTTCCCCTTTTTTGTTATAATTCGTTTATCTGAAAGCAATTTTAAACACACCAAAAAATGCGGTAATGTAATTTAGCGACGAATTAATACTATGTAAATATTATACATTTAAATATTTATTTCTAACATCGTTATATTTTTTACGTTCTTTTTATATGCTTGTAACACATTACTGTGTGGTATAAAATTGATTGTTTATCAGTTTGATGACTTGAGAAATAAATAGAAATGTAACAGCTAAACGTGTTCGCAAAAAAACATTTCTACACGATATAGATGCTATCAATTAATAAATTAAGCTTACATCAACATAATATAATATGTATGTACTAGTATACCTAGTACACATATTCCTTACACCAGAAAGTACAAATCATAATGTTAATGTGTGTGAACGAACGTAAGTAATTTAAAATTAAACCGATAAATGAACAAAGTTGTAAATTTAAAATTCCATTTCATATTCTCTCAAACCTTATTTTCTCTGACAAGTTTTGTTGCTAAAACTATGTTACATAAGCTTCGAAACTGTTGACTATTTATGAATCTTGATACTTTTTGTTCGTGTTAATATATTTTTGCACATGTACCATGTCAAAGTTTTTACATTTTTTTTTGCGATTTTGTGATGATCTTTACACTGATCGTCATGATCTTTTTGCTAATTTTCTTAAACTGAAATAATTGTAAAAATCATGTTAGGTTAATTTATATAACTTTTATGTTACGAAAATGTATTGTTGCAGAAATAATTATATCAGCACTGTACGGATCACCGAATTCGTACAGATTGTGCATAATTCGAAATAACATTAGTTAGTACGAGTGTAAATTAGTATTCCAAATCCTATTCATTAACGTCAACGAAATAACATCCCTCGGACAGGCAGATTACCGCTGTAAAACTCAACGATATTGCAGTAGTATTCCAAAACCGTGCACGAAAACATTATTTAAATCTAAATCTATATTCTATCTACACGAGTATATAAAAAGTGGAGCTGAATGAATGGTTTACACGTGACGATGACGTTTTAAACTCACACACGCTCTAACACCACTTCTAAAAAATTTTACAAAATTTCATCCCAATGGGTTAATAGGGATGAAAATTTGTGAGAAACTTTATTTACATGCGATTAAGTGTGACTGAAAACTGTAATTTTTTTTAATACTAATCTTTCTTCTTTCTTATATATAAAAATGAATTGCTGTTCGTTAGTCTCGTTAAAACTCGAGAACGGCTAAACCGCACAAACATTTCCAGACTAAAAATAGATTCGGGTATTTTTAGTCTGGAAATGTTTGTGGAAGTCCAGGGAAGGTTTAAACGGTTTCTATGCCCAACGAAGTAGGCACGGGTCAGCTAGTCTTCTTCTTATATATAATAAAATAATTTTAAACAAAAAAAAAACCGACTTCAAAAAGTAAACTAAAAAACAAAAAATAAATTTACTTCGCACAAAGTAATACTTATTTTCACTTAAGTAAATAAATTTATTCTATAATTTTGAAGTCGGTGCCAAGTTTAGCGTTCTTTCATAATTTGTTTTCATTTAATATTAGTTTGTAAGCCAGTACTTTGGTAGGTACATAATATACAGTAATAGTTACATTAATAGTTGTATATTTTTTTCTGATTCTTTTTTTCTGTGATTGCCTACATATACAGGGTGACCTGAAATTCGATACATTCCTTTGAAAGACAGAAAGTAGACCTCATGTACAGTAATATTTTTCATGACATCCCCTATCCGAAAGTTGATATTTACAAAGTTATTGAAATTTCAATTTTTTTTCTTTTTTTTCGACTTTTTGACTTTGACATGACGTATTTTTAAAAATGTTTGTCTTTTTAGTGATTTTTTTATGCATTTTAACCGTCAATGAGTCAAATAATATTTTTAAGGAATAAATAGGGACAAACTAAGCGAGAATTTTTCAATATGAGACATGAAACTGAATTTTCTCTTAATAAAAATGCACATATTTCTTAAAAACAGGTCATTTTCTTTAAAAAAAATGTATGATACAATACGTACAAATATTCTAAATAACTTCCTTATCTCATTAGCTTTCCAAAAAGGTGCAAATGTCTAGATAAAAATATGAACATGTAATAAACAAAGACAAAACAATCATCAGGTAACGTTATCTCAAGAATTACTCTACCTGAGGCGACCTTTTTTTTCAATTGTTTCCTTTGTTCAAACTTTGGAATGTTTCAGGTACTTACGTCGCGGCCCTTTGTCAATGAGTTACCGACTGGCTTAGAGAGCAAATTAAATAGCTTATATTAGTTTTAAGTCAACTATTGCCGTGTACGGACGTATTGTTGCTTTAAACTACACCCTTACTTCTACTTGTGATTTTTTTGTTTCGCGATGGCTGCTTTTGAGTACGATGAATACGCTGACACGTACGCCAGTGGCTGGACCAAACTTACCCACATCGCTGGATAGGTCGAGGCGGGCCAATTCCTTGGCCAGCACGGTGTCCCGATTTGACCCCGTGTGATTTTTATCTTTGGGGTCATATGAAGGCTTTGGTGTATACTTCACCCATAACTAATGTAGAGGAGCTCAGAAGCCGCATAAGAAATGCAGCAGAAGAAATCAAAACTAGTCTTACTACCAGAATAATCAAAACAGAGGTACGGAGAAGACTACGAGCCTGTATCAGAAACAGAGGCTCACATTTTGAACAAGACCTAAAGTAAAATATTTATTATTAAATTTAATTAACCATTGATGTTTTTTAAACACAATAAACGTAATTAAATTCAAGTTTTTCCTTTTATTTTAACCTTATCGCAAATAAATAGATTTAGACATTATTTCATTTTACTTCTATGTTTACTACAACGTCATATTTTTATGTAGACATTTGCACCTTTTTGGAAAGCTAATGAGATAAGGAAGTTATTTAGAATATTTGTACGCATTGTATCATACATTTTTTTTAAGAAAATTACCTGTTTTTAAGAAATATGTGCATTTTTCTTAAGAGAAAATTCAGTTTCATGTCTCATATTGAAAAATTCTCGCTTAGTTTGTCCATATTTATTCCTTAAAAATATTATTTGACTCATTGACGGTTAAAATACATAAAAAAATCACTAAAAGACAATCATTGTTAAAAATATGTCATGTCAAAGTCAAAAAGTCGAAAAAAAAGAAAAAAAAATTGAAATTTCAATAACTTTGTAAATATCAACTTTCGGATAGGGGATGTCATGAAAAATATTACTGTACATGAGGTCTACTTTCTGTCTTTCAAAGGAATGTATCGAATTTCAGGTCACCCTGTATTTAGTAATTTGATATTGTAGTAAGGTTGTTGAAGTACTTACTTGGCACCGACTTCAAAATTATAGAATAAATTTATTTACTTAAGTGAAAATAAGTATTACTTTGTGCGAAGTAAATTTATTTTTTGTTTTTTAGTTTACTTTTTGAAGTCGGTTTTTTTTTTGTTTAAAATTATTTTATTTTAAGATTTTTAGTTATGGGTAGACTGAGTAAGGATAGGTACTTACCGCCAGAGCAGCGCAAAAATTATATATATCAAGTGGACTATAAAATTATATACAAATTTTAATAATATAAAAGTCGATACCAGCCAAACTGAATATGATTTCTATAAAACTCTTTTATTATTTTAGGTCGATTTACATTTCTTTATTTGGCTGAAAACAATTTTTTACCGTTTTAATATTTACCTATTTCGTCATATTGTTATGATAGTACCTATATATAGATAGTAGATACCTACTACCTGGCGAAGACAGAGGTGGTGTTGAGTACTGTAATTGATATAGTGGCATATGCTTGCAGTACTTTAAGTGATGTCGTAATTTCCAAACTTATAACTTCAAAGACTAAGCAGTCCTGTATGCCTGTTTCTGATCTATGTGGTATACCTTGATAGTTGATTCAAAATTATGTTTGTTTTTAGTCGGATATGCTTATGGTACTCGAAAAAAATATAAAATTACTATGAGTGTTCCTATAAATTTCGAAGAGTTCCCTCGATTCCTCACGACACCATCATCAGGCATGCACTTTGATAACTATGAGACCAAGTTCGACTGTAATTGACGTAGTTCCGTATTTCTTTAAACAACGCTGAAATCTTCAAACGTGTATCTCTAAGGACTCAGAAGTTCTGTTCAGTACTTTAGGTCCAGGATATGGTGCAAAATCTTACTATTTGGTAACATATGCTTGGGCTACTTCAGAAAAAATCAAAATCGATATATGTTTCCATATAAATTTTGAGGAGTTCCCTCGATTCCTCACGGATCCCATCATCAGGTCACCACTTTGGTAAACACTGGTACAACACTGTAATTGACGTAGTGGCGTATGCTTGTATTTCTTTAAACAACGCTGCAATCTTCAAACGTGTATCTCTAAGGACTCAGAAGTTCTGTTCAGTACTTTAGGTCCAGGATATGGTGCAAAATCTTACTATTTGGTAACATATGCTTGGGCTACTTCAGAAAAAATCAAAATCGATATATGTTTCCATATAAATTTTAAGGAGTTCCCTCGATTCCTCACGGATCCCATCATCAGGTCACCACTTTGGTGACAATGGGACCAAACGGGAAGCACCACCTTTCAAATAAAAAAATAATCATCCAAATCGGTTCACCCAGGAGAAAGTTCTGAGGTAACAAACATAAAAAAAAAAAAAAAAAAAAAACATACCGACGAATTGAGAACCTCCTCCTTTTTTTGGAAGTCGGTTAAAAATGAATTGCTGTTCGTTAGTCTCGCTAAAACTCGAGAACGGCAGAACCGATTCGGCTATTTTTAGTCTTGAAATATTCGTGTAAGTCCAGGGAAGGTTTAAACGGTTTGTATGCTCAACGAAGTGGGCACGGGTAAGCTAGTATATAATATTTATATTAATCTCTCATGTAAGTAAAGGTGTTGGTGTGATGTAAGCACGGGTCAGCTATAATATATACAAAAACCCGGAATTAATGAAGCTAAGAACACATTTGTAACACATTGTACAGTTCTGTAAGAGGTTTCAATGTAAAAATACCGCAAATAGAAAACAAGATGGAAAGAAACGGGTCGGTAATAAATAATGCATTGCATACATAATACATGCGGCATGTCGGAAGGCATTTGGCCAAGCGAAAATTGCCCAAGTTTGAGAACGGCTGACCGAACCGAATTGAAAATACATACCAGCGTGTGAGCGGAATATCTTTGGTGTAGTAATCAACTACTAGCTGTACCCGCGACTTCGTTCGCGTGGTTTTTGAGTGACTTTAACCGTTTATGCAGCGCACGCAACGAAAGTCCTCAAATGTGAATAATTTTTCCCGTTTTTGCAACAATTCTTAGTGACGCTTCGCTCCTTTTGGTCGCAGCGTTATGTTATATAGCCTAAAGCCTTCCTCTATAAATAGACTATCCAACAAATAAAAGGTTTTTTCAATTCGGACCATAGTTCCTGAGATTAGCGCGTTTAAACAAACAAACAAACAAACAAACAAACTCTTCCGCTTTATTATATTAGTATAGATTTACGCGTGTTCCATTGGCTCGTAAAGCGATTAATTTTGCGAATGGAAATTTCCTGATAATAAAGGCAAACTCAAAGCGACACTCTACGAAAAAATCTTGCAATTCTCTTAAAATTGATTTATACAGTTTTTCCTTGTGACAGTAAAAATATAATAAGTAATATTGTAAGATATATTTGTAAATTAAAATGCGCTAAATGACTCTGGGTAAAGTGTTATACCTATTTAACGAACTCCGCAGCACAGTGGTGGAGCGCGTTGGTGCTCGAGTGAGAGGTCGCGGGTTCGAATCCCGCCGAGGGAACGAAAAAATGTTTAATGTTCCTGGGTCACGGATGTGTATTAAGTTTGCGTATAATATAATTAAAATCTTAAATATGTGTATAGTATAAAAGTATGAAATATATTTCCGTTGTCTGGTACCTCTAACACAAGTTCTTCGGATACTTAGCACGGGGCCAGATGGCTGTGGTGTGAAGCGTCCTTAGATATTAAATTTATTATTAACTCTAACTTTAGAATAGGAACTGGCTCTGGGTTATTTAACCCAGACTGGTGCAACTGCACCTCATTGTCATAAATATTTAACTATTACTATAAGCATCGTTGCCAACTTCTCTACTCGTTAACATATTATTTTAAAGTCGTGGTTTTATTATATAAAGTTCAGCACCGCTAGTTTGAGCGTGCTGTGTTATAATTATGTTCGTCAACTAAAGGTAACTGTCCTCTTTCCCTCACCCTCGAGGCTTCATAATGAGACATTGTCTGGTTCGAGAATATTCTTGCAAATAGTTTTTTTAATGTCATTTTTATATGAATATACTCGTAATACAGGTAGAAGTGCTAAGTATTTGCTATTTCATTAGGCCCACTTGTGCTAGTGTAGGTTTGTTATTAAAACTAGAGTTTGCTTTATATTAAGACGCTAGCTCTGGGTTTATTATTTAACCTGGACTGTTGCAAGCAATCTTAGTAGCAAATCTTATCTTTTTCTTATATATAAAAATGAATTTCTGTTTGTTAGTCTCGCTAAAACTAGAGAACGGCTGAACCGATTCGGCTATTTTTGGTCTTGAAATGTTTGTTCTGCTCAATGAAGTGTGCTTCGGTCAGCTAGTTAATAATAAATTATAATAAAAAAAATAAGTAGTAAAATATTTTTATGTCAATGATAAAACAATGTATCTAATTTCTTACGTTACAATAGTATTATAGAATCAATCACAGAATAAATATTCTTTACCTATTAGGTATATTACTAATATGGGTAGCTTTATACAATACTAGGTGTATTACTAATAGGGTGGCTTTATTTAAGAAACGTGTATTAACGATCTACGTACCAAAATATTATGTTAGTTGTTTATTATCGTTTTTGTTATTTAATTATTGTTAGGTAAAGTGTATGTTTTATATATATTTATAATATTATAAAGTATATTATAGTATATATATACTCTCTATATTTTTTAATAACGCAAAACGTATATCAAAATATAACTTTAAAATTTCATATCCACACGTCTACTTTAAATAAGTTTTGAGATGTTGAATCGCATAATACGGTTTACTCCAGAGTATACTTCTACTAAAAGCAATGTTTGGTACAAGTATATTATATGCATTCACCAGCTGTGAATGGTGAATACTTGAGAAATATTCTAGAGTGACTATAAATCGAGGTATAACCTGCGGGAGAAATTTTTAAAATTTGAAATTGAATTTTCCTTAGAAATAATTCTACGTACATTATAATATATTTTGAAATCGAACCTTGCCAACACATAAACAAAACTCATGTAAAAACTTACGAAAGAGCCTCAAATAAATTACGTAGGAAACCAATAACTATTGATTTCTGCGAACAACGGCGTGCCCTGCGGTATATGAGGAATAAAACATTAAGGAGTGGTATAAAATTAACGATAGTTTATCTTTTGTTTCAGATAATGTTCGCCGACTTCAACGGTTCTCGAGTGCCCTGAGGCAACATGAAATTCAAGGGCGAATTGGACCTAGGGCTGTTAGCCTTATGCGCCTCATACCTCCTCCTCCCGGCCTTCGCCTGCCCCACCACTTGTATCTGCAAGTGGAAGAATGGCAAGAGATACGTCGAATGTACCGATAAAGATTTAAAAGCGATCCCGAACACACTCGACTCCGAAACCCAAGTCCTCGACTTCACCGGTAATGATCTGCAAGTTCTGCAAAAAGAAACATTTCATAAACTGGAGCTCCTCGATCTGCAGAAAATTTATTTGCAGCGATGTCGATTGCAAAAAATCGATAACCACGCCTTCAGGGGCTTAGCGAATTTAGTGGAGCTAGATTTATCCAATAATTATATTACGTCGATTCCATCGAGCAATTTTATATTTTTCCCCTCGCTGATGAGGCTCTCTCTGAACAACAATCCCGTGACGGCTATAAAGATGCATTGTTTTCAACATTTGTCGTATTTGAACACCCTGGAGCTCAGTAATTGTAAGATCGAGACGATCGAGCCGGACGCGTTCTCCGGCTTGAAGCATTTGGAGTGGCTGAGGCTGAACGGTAATAAGCTTTCAAATATTCAAGGCGACAATTTGTTTCCGGATACGTTGCGAGGTATCGACCTCCAAAACAATAATTGGAATTGTGATTGTTATTTGAGAGATTTACATAACTGGCTTTCGAATTTCAATATGCCGCACGCAGTCGAACCCATCTGCTCCCTACCTGAGCGGCTGAAAAAACGAACCATCAGAAGCGTAAACGAATTTGACTTAGCCTGCTTACCGAAATTGACCCCTACGTCGGTCTACTTAGAAACGAATATTGGAAACAATGTAACGCTCGAATGTCTGGTGAAGGCGATACCCGAGGCCAGAGTTCAATGGTTCTTTCAAGGACAGCTTATTCGAAATTATTCAACGTCTGCGGCGGAACCCCATC